>JAUUDZ010058374.1:0-10319 GCA_032361705.1 Panulirus versicolor | reverse complement strand
TAACAAATTAAACAACCATAGAGACATCATGCACCCCTGCCACAAACCAACATTCACTGGGAACCAATCACTTTCCTCTCTTCCTACTCTTACATATGCCTTACATCCTTGATATAAACTTTTCACTGACTCTAGCAACTTACCTCCCACACCATATACCTTAATACCTTCCATAGAGCATCTCTATCAACTCTGTCATATGCCTTCTTCAGATCTATAAATGCTACATACAGATCCATCTGTTTTTCTAAGTATTTCTCACATTCGTTCTTCAAAGCATACACCTGATCCTTACATCCTCTACCACTTCTGAAACCACACTGCTCTTCCCCAATCTGATGCCCTGTACATACTTTCACCCTCTCAATCAGTACCCTCCCATTTAGATAGAGAGATATTGATAGGTAGATAGATGAATAGTTAGATATAGCCAGCCTCCATGCCAAAGTCTCTTGACAAAGGATGTACCTTTTAAAACTTACTCTCCGTAGTGGAGTTCCCCAAGGAGCATATCATTCTCTATCCCTCTTTACTTGCTTCTTACATAACCTCCCATTACTTCCAGCCTACCCCAATATGGAGGAACTCTCATATGTAGATGGCTTCGTAATCATATCAGAACAACCTGACACCTCAGTAGCAACTAATTTGCACGTTATATAACAAAATTGAAACTTGTTCACCCAGAATAGAAAGTCTGCACCTTCCTGGAGTCTTCATCCCCTTTTTTAACACTAAACAGACATGAATCCAGCTTACACCCATAAGGCACCTTGAATGGACAATCACTCTTTCAGAGCAAAACACCATTTGGTCGAGTTGTCATGCACAACACACACATGACATTCACTCCTCACATCAGTAACAGACAACAGACAGAAGGTAGTGAAGAGTAGACAAAGTGAGTATTCTGAAGGTTATGGGGTGTTTGAGATATGGAGGTATTGAGTTGGAAGTATCATAGTAAGTGGTTTGGTGAAAAGAGGAGAGTTGGTTAAAGCCTTGCATTTCAAGTGGATTGGATTGCACTTTAGTTTCTTAAGAAAAAGGGTAACAGTGTTGTTGATTGGTTGGAAAGGATTTTCATTGTATGTATGGTTGAAGGCTAAAATCCTGAGAATTGGAAGAATGTCTATATTTCCAGTGTATAAAGGCAATGGGGACGGTAAGTTGTTTGAGACTGGTGGAGGGCATCAGATTGAGGGGGAATAATGTGGCTTCAGGAGTGGTATAGGATGTGTGGATTGGTTGTTTGAAACATCTTTGTAATGAATTCTTATAGAAAAAAAAAAGGATGATTTGTATGTGGCATTTATGGATCTGGTGGAAGTGTATGAAAAGGTTGATAGGAATGCTTTGTGGAAGGTATTATGAATATATGGCTTGTTAGGAAATGTGCTTGAAGCAGCAAGGACTTTCTATGAAGAAAGTAGGGTTTGTGTGTGTGAGTAGAAAGAAAGGGAGGTGAGTGATTTCAGGTGAAGATAGATCTTATTTCTGTGATTACCACAGATGTCAGGACAGGAAATGTCTGGCCATTGATTCATAACAGAGAGAGTTGTTGCTTTTTACAGAAGAGGGAAAAGATTTTTGACAGCCATTGAGCAAAGTCGATTTACATAAGAAAAGGTAAGTAAATTGTCAGTGACTACAGTTATATTATGCAATGAAAGGTTAAAATGATTTTTTGCATATGAAAAGTAATCCTTTGTAGAATCAGAATAGAATTGTTTTGCTAATAATTCTGTTGTAAGTTAACAATTGATGCAAAAATTGATGTGAATAATGGTCTCAGTAGTTGTAGAAAAGAGCAAGAAATGTGAGTTTTGAACTTCTGATAAGCGTACAAATGCAGACTCATTTTCTCTAGACACATGCACAATCACAAGCTTTTCTTTCTTGAAGTGACAGATTGTTCCAGGTGATACAGCAGAAGATCTTTTCTTAAACATATTTATCTTTAATGACAAGTGTTGGATGGAGACTTTGCATTTATCATTCAACTTTGACATCACACAGAGACATGAATATTAGAAATCACATAGACACATATAGATAATTTGGAAGATTAGAATCTACAGAAATTTATTGTTATTTCAGGTTGGATCAACATATTTCTTGTGTCGAGTTGAGCCCAGAATTACCATTGTTGTTATATTTGATACCAAAAAATCAGAGAAGGATAGTTACATCAGAGACTTTATTTATGACTTAACGTTGCAGCTGAGATGCAATAAGGTGTTTGCAAACCTCAAGCCAAAGTAGATCTTGGATGGTATGTTTCATTGTCATATATTTTGGATTGAGTGAAGAATATTATATGTATGTTATGTGGTTTCATATCCATACTGGTTTGAAATAGATAATTTCTCTTTTGGGTCACTCTTTCATGTGAGCTTGAGAGATTGTCTAGATCTGTAAGGATTAAAAACCTTTGACCTCCTGCTTTCTGGTGAGGTCTAAGCCTTTCACAATTCACAAACTGCCTTTCTGTATTTGCAGCATACAATTTGGTTTAGATCCCTCTGCCATTAGGCAACTTTCCCTTGGTGGTAATGCCATTGTCCAGACAGCTGATATACTGATCTTCTCATAATTCCCTAATCCCCAGACAGTACAGCCAGTCTCCTGGCCTTCCTTTTATCTGTCTGGTTTCTTCTGCCTTACCTTCTATCATTAACTTAGAGTTTGGTGTATTTTTGTACAGTGAATTAGTTTTTAGATGTTTAGTACTGTTATCAATTTATTAAAGTGTTATCATTTTCTGTGATGGTGTTTTTTCCTCCCTCTCTCCCCACCCTACCTTCATTGGAACTTGGATGTGTTATAGTTACCTTCTTTCCCATTTGAGGTGTTTGTGTATAGGACTCTTATGGAGGCAGTACACAGGTAGAGACTAGAATGGTATAGTCCTAGAGTGATGATGCTGATTCATGTCCCACTGTTGTGCAGATCAGGGTCAGGTACCAGTCAGTCAAGCCTCCTATTGTGTATATTTTCTTGATTGACTTTGACATTTCAGTAAGCAAGAGGCACCTGCAGTTCACTCCTGAGAGAAGGAGAATTTTTCCTTTTTTTCCAGAGACTATCTCACTAGCTTCAGAGAATTGGGAGCTTCTTGTAGATAAAAATGACCCCCATATCACAATGGGCAGGTTGGAATTATTTTTTCCACTGTTCCTGGAGTCCCACATCTTGACCATTGCTGCACTATGACATGTGGAGAACAGGACCCCCTCATGTGTTGGGAAAACCTATCCTTCCAGCAGGGCCAAGTTTTTCATATAGATAAAAAGTATTTTCATAGCAGAGCATTCTGGAGCATCTTTTGTTTGCTTTTTGTAACTTACCTAGTTTGTTTGTGTCTCTGAAGAACACCAAATTTTCCTTAACATATAATTTGAGGTTTTAAAGGTGAACACTAAGTCGAAAGGGGTTTAATTCTTTATATTGAATAAAGATTTAGCAAACTAAAGCCTTTGTTTGATTTAAAAGTAGCCTCTTTCCTCTTTGGTTTTCACTCTCCTTGAGCTGCTACCTATCAGAAAAATGGTAGCATATGGAATGATGGAGGCTAAAGTGAACCATGGGTGTGTGCGTGTGTGTGAGGAGGATAAGATCCTAGATGCATTGAGGAGTGTGAGGAAAGAGAGATCATTGTCTGTGAGATCACAGATTGGTATATTTGATATTGCCATCATGACATTGTTGAATGGATACGAGGTGTGGCCCTAAGATAGTATGGATGAGACTTGATGTGTTGAAAATTAAATGTTTGAGGGCAGTATGTGGTGTGAGGAGGGTTGATTGAATATGTGATAGGGTAAGAGAGAGGTAGGGTAGTGAGAGAAGAATGTATGAAAGAGGTGAGGAGAGTGTACTGATATTATTTGGATACATGGAAAGGTTGAATGAGGAGATGATGACTAAGAGGGTATGCATATTGGAAGTGAGGGGAATAAAAGAAAGGGGGAAACTGAGGAGGTGAAAGGCTGGAGTGAAAGGTGCTGCAAGTGTTTGAAGCCTGAACTTGCAGGAGGGAGTGATGCATGTATGGAATGTAGCAGATTGGAGTGTTTGATGTAAAGGGAATGATATGCTGTTAGTGGACTGATCCAGGGCATATGAAGTGCTCAGGGGAAACCACAGAAAGGTCTTTGGGGCCTGGTTATAGATAGGTGCCTCTCGTTTTGGTGCATTATATATGACAACTAGTGAGTGGATGCGAGCAAATGTGACAGTTCTTCATTTGTTCATGGTGCTATCTCACTCTCACATAAAACAGCAAAAAGGTTCAACTTTTTATGCTCATTGATTTTATGATAATTATTGTTATTATTATTCATTGCCTTTGGACCATTTCTGAGAGGGTCCTGTTGTTACCCCAGGATCCCTTTTCCAGAGACTTCTGTAAATAGTAGTTCGTAGGCAGCCAGTGACCAGGGAGGTATATTACCAGTATTATCTGTCTAGGTGTCAGGAGGGTTAATGACATCTGCATAGTGAGCCAGCACACTTTAGTAATCAATTTGCATTCCTCTGACATAGGTAGCAGTCTTTTCTTTCTGCCTCATTGACATATGGACTACTAGCATTTTGTCCACAAATTTAAAATCTCTCCTTGTCATATGTTACACTTGACAACACTTAACTCACACAATTCATTCTTCATAACGAGATTTTTTCTTCAGTGAGCACTGTGTGCAAGCCCTGCCTTTTGGCAACATGATAGGAGTAGTAGACATAAGTGGTGGATGGGAATATTCAGGCAGGATTATTACGTGGAAGTAGTTGTTAACAGAAGTAGGAGCCTCTGCAAATATTATGCTGCACTTGTCTTCTTCCAGTGGCCTGTTAAGTGTGAGGCACTACAGGCTAGGAGGCAGCATTGCAGTTCTTTAGTTATGGAAAGTCTGCTGCTGTGGCCACCCCTTTGAGGGAGTACCGATTGGAACAGGTGTCAGAGATATAGATAGAAAAATAGCTAGATGGATTATACGATGGAAAGGGAAGAAAAAGAGTACAGAACACACCTAACTTAATATCCCAAAATCTCAACAGAAAACACAAAAAAACTACAAAACACACTACAAGAGTATTCTACTGAGCCTTTATGCTTTTCATCTGTGAAAAGTTATAAATCTGTGTAAAGAAATAAAAAAGTGTTCAGATTACTGGATGGATACAGACACAATGGAATGACTGAACATTGTGAAAGACATCTATGTGATTATATCTGAAGACCTAACATTTAACAAACACAGCAAAACAACAGCTGCCTTCTCCAGAAAGATGGTAGGCTGGATCTTATGGACTTCCAAGATGAGAGGAAAAGCAAGTTATGACATTCTTAAAAGAATTAATGCTCTCATAGATAGAATAATTCATTGTCAAAATCACCTTTCAGGGTGAGCAAAATTGAAAAGCTAAAGGTGTGCAGAGATTTTTTATGGCCCGCAATTATATTTATGGAGGATGGAAACTACTGTGAACTGCTGATATCACTAAAGCTGGACCCTCTGGGATACCAACAGGAGAGGAGCACCATATTTTCTCTTGGAAAATCTTGGAATGCATGGTTTCCAACATACACTCAGAAATGGTACCCTCTCAGCCCAGTAGACATGGAAGACTAAAATGTTACCACTGAAATCGGTAAGTGTGATAAGCACAGTAAGAGAAAATACCATGAACATCTGTGGCCCAAGACTTTAGTATCCTGGCTGCAGCCATCAGAAACACTATAGGGTGTAAAGTGCTGAAATTGTGGCCCTGGATAAGTCTATAGTGTACTAGACCAGCCAGGCAATTGTGGTTACATGGGCTTGTGAGCTGTGGCTTCCATCATCTTGGTCAGCCAATGACCCCGCTCAGCTGCCTGAACTCAGCTGGAGCAAGTTGGAGCTGTGGGGTAGAAGACTTCCAAAGACAACATAAACAACCAAACATAACCAAACCCAGGTAAAAGAAAGTACTCATTTAAACATGCATGTCAGATTAATTAAAAAAGGGAAATGGAAATGGTTTGCAGTATGTTAATAAGTATACATTTAGCCTTGAAATACATTCTGACATGGCCATCCTCCTCCTAGGGGGTAGTAGGATAGAAAAGTCTGCAGGCTGCCTAATCCATATGCATGTCATTTGTTTCCTGCATCTCCCTCACAGTCTGTCCCTCACTGATTCATGTCTACCTTGCTCCTATATATTTTCTTTGCTGACCTGTCATCATTATTCTTTCCCTTAAACCATGCTGTAACAACACATCCTTTGTCTTTTCCTTTTTCTGACATCCCACTCAAGTAGCTCATTTCAGCAGCTTGAATTTATTCTTTCCATATGACCAAACCACTTCATGGCATTTCCCTTAAACCATGCTGTAACAACACATCCCATGTCTTTTCCTTTTTCTAACACCCCATATTTTCTGAGTAAAAGCAAGCACCCACTCAAGTAGCTCATTTCAGCAGCTTGAATCATAGAACTGTTTGCTTTGTTCCATGTCCTTTTTTCATTCTCATGGGATAGGGTTGATAGAACTACGCTTTCGTCTTTTTTTTTTTTTTTTTTTACCTCATAATTTTCCTCAGTGATAATGTGAACTTTTACCCAAGCAGAATGCTTGCTTTTATTTCTCCTTCTGTTTTGCCACAGTTGCACTGCGTTGATCCCAAGTACTTCAGTAATTTGACACATTCCAGGAGTTCAAACCCATCCTAACCTTGTACTTAGTTCACCAGTTAATTCAGTTTCCCTCCTTCCAAAAATGATCTCAGCCTTACTAGCATTTACCATCATCATCCTTCTTTTACTCACTGTAAAACTCATGCACCATCTTCTGCAGTTTTTCTTCATTCTCTGCAAATAACACTAAATCATATGCAAATGAGATAGTTACCATGGTCTAGGTCTTTATCCGGTTCAGGCTCTGCTCCCTCTCTTCCTGTGCTTTGGTTGCTATCGCTTATGTTTCATCCATTTATATCTTGAAAAACCAGTGTGTCATCACACAAACCAGTCCCACTCTTACATGTGTCAAAATTTTCACCCAATTTACAATCTACTTTCATAGATTAAGCTTCAGAATTATTTACTCTAATTTGTAGAACGATTGTTTTGGTATCCAGAAACTTTACTTTTACACCAAGTATTTTCAGCAGTTCCCACAATGCATACCAGTTCACTTTGTCTTATGCCTTGTGTAGGTCCATAAATGATGTGTCAACTTTTGCTTTTTCTCTATGCTTCTGTTTCCATATTTTCAGAGAAACTGTTAGCTACATATCTTCTACCTTACCTAAAACTCCCATTTTTCGCACATTTGTTGTTTTCACCATCTCGGTTACATTTCTTCAAACATCTACCCAATCAACAAGGCCCTCAAAGCACTTCCAGCTTTTCTTTCTTGCACTACTCTACACTTATGGAGGCTGAGGAGGTAAGAATGGAGGTAATGGATGTAGCTGTAAATTCATGGAGGATGGGGAGGTAAAAATGGAGGTAATGGATGTAGCTGTAAATGTGTTGGTGGATGTGATGGTGGTGGTGGTGATAGTAATGGATGCAGTGGTGGTGGATTCACTGGTAATTGTGGTGGTAGTAAATGTGATAGTGGTGGTGATGTATTTCCTGACAGTGGAAGTAGCAGGAGCAGTTGTAGAAGCTAAAAAGAGTAAGTAATAAATGAAAGGAAGAAGAGTAGAGGAGGGCAGAGGAGAAGGAGGCAATGGAAGGAAGGGAAGTGAAGGAGAGGGAACAAAAGGGGTTAAGAAGTTAGATAATTGTATGATAGGATAGGAAGATAAGAATGGGTTAAAGGAGATGGGAAAAGGTGAAAGATGGTAGATTAAGGGATTGTGGGTGTGCTGTGATATGCAAGGTTAGAGTAGGGTGTGGGTCAGGTAAGCTAGGGCTGGGGATGGTGGTTAGGAAGGGAAGGAAATGTAATCCTGTAAAAAAAAATCATGTGGTATCTTTTCCTTTGTGAATAGTGGTCTAGTATTACTACAACCTCCAAGAGGAGCATTAATGACATAATAGAGTGGGATTTTGC
The DNA here is from genome assembly GCA_032361705.1 of Panulirus versicolor. Taxonomy (NCBI): domain Eukaryota; kingdom Metazoa; phylum Arthropoda; class Malacostraca; order Decapoda; family Palinuridae; genus Panulirus; species Panulirus versicolor. Next base: position 2,266 of record JAUUDZ010058374.1, on the reverse strand, counting down.
AATTACATATTTGTATAGTACAGGAAAAAGGTTCTGCACTAATGGGGCCCCAGCTCTTGAACTTCCCATCCTGACATACAGCTTTCCAAACTTTCATAAAGTCATCATTCATAATTTCATGGTTTTCATTATTGTCATCTCTGATTCTATGTGCTGGTGATGCTGTTTGCTGGTTCAATGATCTTTTTATCTAAATTACTCCAGTGCCTTCTACATTGAGTGGAGTTTATGTAAAAAGCCCCCTCAAAAAGTGAAAGCAAGTTCTGAGTTTATTTGCATTAAATGAATCTAACACCATCAAAATAGTACATTCACATCCTGATTATATATTCAAGCAACAGGTATAAGAGAAATCATGGAGATTTAATGGGAGTTTATAACAACTTTTTTCCAGGGTCGAGGAGGAGGATGGCAGGACGGATGTTGAGAGATGTAATTGGTCCTCATGGGGCATTTGTTGGGCCTCAGAGTAATGCTTTCTGCAAGCATACAGACCAGGAGCCTATTGAATGCAGCTGTGGAGAAGAAGAAAAAGGTTAGACTTTGTTTGTTTATTTCTCATTGCCGGAATGGAATCAAAAGTCTTCTATGAATATTTCTGCTGTCACCTTGCTATAACCATTTCTGTCCATCTGCTGTAGTGTTGCTTCTTTCTCTTTGATATACAGCTATTATTTAGGCCATTGAATTCATGAGCTCTATGCATGTGTTCACTTTTTTTTTTTTTTACCTGTACTTGCTGCGTATGTCTGGCTGCTGCTTCCTGTAATTTGTTTGGGGAAACTAGTCACACGTGGATCAATGATTATATTTTTATTTTACTGTGCACAGTAGAATTATGAAACTTTCCATTTTGTGTTAACACCACCTTCAAGAGGGGTTTGCAAACACTTCAGGAGCTCACATCCTATTGTTATTGTTTTAACATACCCTATTTTTCTCACCTGGGATATGCTTTTGTTTTTGTCATTTTGATCACTTTAGAAATGTATATTTATTTATGGATGGGATGATGAGGTAGGTAAATGAAAAACTCTTGGAGGGTGGCAAGTATGCTGTTTATAGGAATGAAAGGACCAGGAAAGTGAGTCAGTTGTTGTTTGCTGATGATATAGCACTGGTAGCTGATTCAAGTGAGAAACTGCAGAAGTTGGTGACTGAGTTTAAAAGAGTTTGTGAAAGGAGAAAGTTGAGAGCAAATGTGAATAAAAGCATGGTTGTTAGGTTTAGCAGGGTTGAGGGACAAGTTAGTTGAGGTGTAAGTTTGAATTGGAAAAGAATGGTAGAAGTGAAGTGTTTTAGATATCTGGGGTTGGACATGGCAGCAAGTGTAGCCATGGAAGTGGAAGTGAGTCATAGTTTGGGGTATAGGTTGAAGATTCTGGGAGCGTTGAAGATTGTTTGGAAAAAGGGTACGCTATCTGGGAGGTCAAAAATTAGTACATTCGAAGGAATAGTAGCCCATCTGTATCTCTGATACCCGTTCCCTCTGGGAACTCCCATCACAGGAAGGGTATGGCAAAAGTCTCCACTTATCCCTGTCCTTACATGTCTCCCTGGCATACTCCATTCCACAGATTCTTCCAGTGTTTTTGTCGAATAGTAGTTCCAACAATATTATATGGTTGTGAGGCATGAGCTATTGATAGGGTTGTGCAAAGAAGGGTGTATATGTTGGAAATGAAATGTTTGAGGACAAAATGGGGTGTGAGGTGCTTTTATCGAGTAAGTAGTGAAAGGATAAGAGAGATGTGTGGTAATAAAACAAGTGTGGTTAAGAGAGCAGAAGAGGGTCTATTGAAATGGTTTGGACATATGGAGAGAATGAGTGAGGAAAGGTTGACAAAGAAGATATATGTGTCAGAAATGGAGGGAGCAAGGAGAGCAGGTAGACCAAATTGGAAATGGAAGGATGGAGTGAGAAAGGTTTTAAGCAATCAGAGCCTGAACATGCAGGAGGGTAAAAAGCATGCACGGAATAGAGTGAATTTGAACGATGTGGTATCCCAGGGTCAATGTGCTGTCAGTGGACTGAACAAGGACATGTATATTGTCTTGGGTAAACCATGGAAAGGTCTGTGGGGCCCGGATGTGGATAGGGAGCTGTGGTTTTAGTGCATTACACATGACGGCTAGAGACTGATTGAGAATGAATTTGGTCTTTTCTTTGTCTGTTTTCCTGGTGCTACCTTGCTGATGCAGGGGGTAATGATGCTGTTGCCTTTAGGGCGGGGTGGTACCGGGAATGGATGAAGGCAAGCAAGTA
>JAUUDZ010058363.1:0-10319 GCA_032361705.1 Panulirus versicolor | reverse complement strand
TCTCTCTCTCTCTCTCTCTCTCTCTCTCTCTCTCTCTCTCTCTCTCTCTCTCTCTCTCTCTCTCTCTCTCCTTTATATTACCCCAGGACTAATGTGTGTGAAAGAGTCCTCCTGTTTCCTGGGGAGTTTTTAAAGACTCACGTAGCTCAAGACTGCGCTACTTCCAGTAGGAGGGAAATGTTGTCTTGTTTAGGGTAAGAAGTATTATGATACAGTCTCGCAAAATGTAAATCTTCGATCGCTAGGTAACCTCGAGCAAGTGAAGTCCGGCAACACCTGAGTTAACCTCTCTGTTCTTGACCCCGTGTGGCCGGTGAGTGCGTCATAATCAGCAACGCTAACCCATACACCAGGGAGGTGTGGGAGGGGTAGATATAAGAGAGTAGTGCTCTAGTGTGAGGGTAGTGAGTGGATAGCTTGAGCACACTGAACATGGGAACTTTAAATGCTACTGGATGAGCTAGTAAGGTGAAGAGATGGGACCCCACAAACTCTCTCCCGGACTGAACCAAATGTATTTGCAAATCATTAACCACAATAAACCACCAGTTACACGATATTGGCGGTCGTAACAAGGCACTAGTAACTCAGCATCAGTAACGGTAACAGATCATCTGTAACAGAGCACCAGTGACACAAGTAAATCACCAGTAACAGCATTAGTGATAGAGTAACAAAAATCTAGTGACACAGTAAAAACCACCAGTAACATCAGTTACAGAAACAAACTGCCAGTTACACAACACCAGTTTAAACCCGCGAGAAACACAGCACCAGTGACAGTAACAAGCAAGCAGTAACGCAGCAACACTCGGTAACAACCATTAGTGATGGAATAGCATCCACCAATTAACAGTGCCAGTGACGATAACACACTATCACTAACAACTAACTAACTAACCACTAACAAGCCATTAGGAACATAGCCCCAGATCATCAGTAACATAGTCCCGTGACTGTGACAACCTATAGATAACATAGCACTAGTTGACACAGTAACAAACCATCAGTAACATAGTACCAGTGACTGTAACAGACTACCAGTAACACAGATCAACTACACAGTAACAAACCACCAATAACACAGCATCAGTGACACAATCACAAACCAGCAGTAACACAATACCAGTGACACAATTACAAACCAACAGTAGCAGAGCATCAGAGACATGCAAAAAACGAGTAACACAGCCATTAAAAGTAACAGTATCATTCACAGTAGTAAGAAACCACAGATAACACAGCAACGGTGACTTAGTAACACATTTCCAGGAACGTAACGTCAGTGACACAGTACTAAACCACCTGTGACATAGTGTCAATGGCAGTAACAAGTTTCTAGTAACACAGCACCAGTGGCACAATAACAACCCATTGTAACACACTACTAGTGACAGGAATAAACTTCCAGTAACACAACACCTATAACACAGTAACGAACTATCAGTGACATAGCACTAGTGACAGAGAAAATCCATTAGTAACACAGTACCAGTGTTAGCAACAGACTACCAGAAACACAGCATCATTGTCACAGTAACAAGCCATGTGTAACACAGCACCAGTGATAGTGACAATCACTAACACAGCACCAATAACACAGTAACAGACCATCTGTAACACAACACTTGTGACAGTAACAAATCAGCAGTAACACAACACTGCTGACACAGTAACGAGCCACCAGTAACAGAGTAACACAACACCAATAACATACCAGAAAATGTGCAACACAGTAACATCAACACTGACAAAATCAACTCCATTGCTTTTAAGCAACTCATCAATAGTGACACAGTAACATAACACCACAAATAAAGCATATCAGTTTTTTTTATCACAGTAACATGAATCAGTAACACTGCTTGTGGGACCGTAACACTACCATTCATACAGTAACTTAATAATAAATTAGTAACACACTACCACTGTAATAGCAACACGAGCTGAAACATGCCACCTGCAACGGTAACGCAACACCAGTAATGCAACATTCCATACATGTAACACCTCACACCATTGTTAGTAGAAAAGTAACACATCCCATTAACACACCGACGCCACCAACAACACAGCAACAGATAAAAGCAGTAACACACGACCAGTAACTTATTCATACAGCCAGTAACACATCTCCAGTAACATTTCAACTATTCACTCGTAACACAGCAATACACCACTAGTAACAGTAAAGTAGACCCTACTAATACACTTTGTCACATCTAGTTGTCACAGCAACACATCACCGGTAGCGCCAACACTTGAAGTAACACAGTAATACCGTTATTAACAGTTGAAAATACTTATTGTAACATCTTCAGTAAAGCAGCAACGCACCTCGAGTAACACTGTAACACTCTCCCAGCGATAGTCAGGTAACCACTGGTAACACTGGTGAAACATCAGTGGAACACAGAGGGTGAGGCGGGGAGAGAGAGAGAGAGAGAGAGGTGGGCGGTATGACAACAGGAGGGCAAGAGGGAAGCTGACACACAACTGACCCGGCAGCGAGCGCAGCGGCAGGCCCCTCACCCTGACGGCGTCCACGGCCAGACTGACTCACACAAACGTTGCCGCAGCCTCACGCCCTGTCACGCTCACGAACACCTGTGACGTCAACCGCCTGGTAAACATTACTGGGTGAGAGGGTACCTGGAGCCTGGACGTCCTTACCTGATGTGCTCACCCGCCACGGATCCTCTGGTGGCTACGTCCACCAGCACCACGGAGGTACAAGTAACCATCATTTCAGAGTCTGGTGTCGTTATCAGATGAAAATGACGAGGGTAACAACTCGGATTGACACCTTGCGAAGCCATTGATGTAAGCGTCATCAACGCACGCTTCCAGGAACGGACAAGCGCAGTCTGGAAGAATGAAGACACCACAGCACCTAGGAAGGAATACGATTAGATATGTAGCGAACAACGGGAGAGGTGTGACCTGAAGCTCAAGGGGTTGTGGAATGCGCTCTCAGGAATTTAAATTACTGATTTAAAAAGGGACCTTGGAATGTGCTCTGGGTAGTGTAAGGCCAGAGGAACGCTGTGACCTTAGCGGGAGGACACGAGAGGGATGGAGACTGAGAATAAAAAGAAGGGAGAAGGAATGAAGCGAGAGGAGAGAGACAGAGAGATTTCAGTTAAGGAGGGAGACTGGAAGAGAGAGACGTAAAGAAAAAAACGAAAGACAAACACTAACAAACAAGCTGTGACGCACACGCAAGCAAACAAACAAACAAGGGAAGACGAGCAGACAGATCAGAGAGAGAGAGAGAGAGAGAAACCCGCCGCCGTACCCCAGCCTGAGGTGTGTGGCCAGGACTGTGGTGGTGGGGCAGACTGGAAGTGGCATCGGTTCCAGGCTGAATACACGTCACCAGGTGTGGCGACATCTTCCTACAGGGTAGCACACACACACACACACGGGCCTCCGTGGTGTAGCATTTGCTGTTACTGACCTTGAGTAGTAAGAGCTAGCCTGAGGTCTGATCCACATGGGTTCGAATCTTGGGCGTGGCAGTCGACGCTGGCTGAGCCCTGGTTTTCATCCTCCGTCTGGGGTTGGTCGATACATGGGTACAATCGACAACACAGCTGTCTTCCCTGCTCTGTCTGATGATGAGTGAAAACTATCGAAACACTATGAGACTCAGCTAGTGACAACATGTGATTGGATGGTATACCTGTGATCAGCTGCAAGTTTTGGGTTGCCTACATACGTGAATAAACAGACAATTTAACATGAGAGAAAATCGTTCTTTACATATGTAACGGTGACATCAGACGCAGTAAAGTCTTCTTGTATGAGTGAGGAGGATTACAGTTATTAACTACGTGGTATAAATACCACAGCAATCTATATTTATAACACTATTGTGTAATGAATTGAAAACGAGTTACATGGAACATGTTACATGTAATCAACCCTCACCAGGTATTTGATGGGTTCAGGGATATTGTGGATGTGTATAAACGTTGGAGGATATAGCCTCTGTTCTTAGACCTAACATAAGCTCAAGCTACACATGTGTTGGTCATGGAAGAACGACTGAAGTGCGCATAAGTTGTAGTAACTAACCACCAGCGCACCAGTAAATGGTGAACTGGCAACTTGTTTCACAGGTGCCAGTCAAGCCTGCTACCTGTATATATGTCACAGTCACGTGTGTAGATTGGTTCAGCCTTCCCGTCAAGTTTACACCCAAATCAGGGAAGATGTTTGTCTTTGAGTGTACAGGGCTCAGGCTGGGGTGTGTGTATGTGTATACATACGTTATAGTAAAGACATGATGCATATATACGAGGTTGAACGAGGCAAATACACGAGTGTAAATCTCTCACCAGTACGATACAAATAGGTAATTATACACACACACACACACACACACACACACACACACACGGCAGCTGAGTTATAAGGAAAGACTAGAAACCTTAAATATACCCACTTTGGAGGAGAGAATATTGAGGGGTGACCTAATCACAACCTTCAAGTTCTTAAACCAGATTGATGACGCAGACAGTGAACAGGTCTTCGAAAGATGAAGGGATACGACAACCAGAGGACATTTCATGTACTCATGCAAGAAACCTGTTAAAAAGATGTAGATAAGAAATTTTCTTGTGTAAGAGTGGTGGATGAATGGAACAGAATGACTTAGGACATGGTTCATGCGGACAAGATTCATAGATTTAAGAAATTGTACGACAGTCGTGAATGTTCAAGAGATGGGATCCCACCAGTGTAGGACTCCCTCCCCGTACAGTACAAATAGGTGATCAAAACGTGTAATGACACACAAGAGTCAGACTGGTCGGCAGCACCCGGAACCAGCTCTTAGTTTTTTGGAGAGAAATGAGAGAGAGAGAGACTGTAGCATCAGCAAGCCCCTTATACCTCACTGGTGACCACCTCACTCTTAGAGTAAACAGAGACGTGGGCGTGAGTGTGGGGCAGCGCTCAGACCAATGTACTGGTCAGACATGTGTTAGAAACGCAGAAAAAAATATGAATAGCTGGAATTGAGTGAAGTAGAGAGAAACTCTGAAGAAAAAAACAGATCGAATTGTTGTATGAATATAGTGTGGAGTTTACTGCTTATTGGTAACGGAGTTAGCTGTTAGCAGTGTCTGCATGACTTCATTATATTATTGATTATACCATTGTTTCCAGTGGATGATCTTGGCTGCAGTCATGTGGAAGCCCTCGTGAGTGGACACTGCTAACAGCTAACTCCGTTACCAATTAGTAATAGACTCCAAATTATATTCATACAACAATTCGATCTGTTTTTCCTCAGACTTTCTAATTCACTTAATTCCAGCTATTCAGTAATGGAATTGTGAGTGGACAGTGTGAGATTGTGAGTGGACAGTGTAGGTTTGTGAGTGGACAGTATAGGATTGTGAGTGAACAGTGTAGGATTGTGAGTAGACAGTGTAGTAGGTTTGTGAGTGGACAATGTAACACGGTTTGTGAGTAGACAGTGTAGGATTGTGAGTAGACAGTTTAGGACTGTGAGTGGACAGTGTAGGATTGTGAGTAGACAGTTTAGGACTGTGAGTGGACAGTGTGGGATTGTGAGTGGACAGTGTAAGACTGTGAGTGGACACTGTGTGAGTGGACTGTGTGGGATTGTGAGTGGACAGTGTAGGATTGTGAGTGGACAGTGTAGGACTATGAGTGGACAGTGTGGGATTGTGAGTGGACAGTGTAGGATTGAGAGTGGACAGTGTAGGACTATGAGTGGACAGTGTGGGATTGTGAGTGGACAGTGTAGGACTGTAAGTGGACAGTGTGGGATTGTGAGTGGACAGTGTAGGATTGAGGTTTTGTGCTAAGGTCAGCGTTACTTTTATACTGAGACCTAAAACTGACTGATACTCCAGGTAATTTGAGAGGCAAGCTGATCAAGAAATAGAATTAGAAAGTAATGTAGTTAGACCAGGTAAATTACCTCGACCTTCGTATTGCCGATGGGTCAGGTTGGAGTCTGAATGACAGGGATTTTGAGGACTTCACTTGTGAAGGTCAGAAGGTCAGAGAAGAATTCAAGGTCGAAACATATGGCACCATACTCAGAAAAAATTCCCCAGTAATTGAGAAACAGGGACATAAGTTACAATGAATGAACGAAGATATTAAGAAACTGTGGAATGTATTTAAGATTTGAAAAAAGTCTCAGAAAGTATATAAATGTTAGGACCTGGGAACTGTAGTGAAAGAGATCGATGACAAAATTGAAACGATTGAAGGAAATCAGATTCAAATGAAGCAAAGGGAAATAGCAGCAGTGAAATGGTTCAGGAAGGTGTTCTTCTGGGTATCCATGAAAGAGACCAGCAGAAGGAACTACACATGAGGCAGACCAGAAGCTGTGGACATAGAGGCCAGGCAACAGGAGCTGATATTGAGGTTTAGGGAGGGATCGGGTTATTGACCGTTGCAGAGGAAGAGAGACCTGGGGGACACTGACAAAGAGGGACGTAATAGCAGATAATTTTTATCAAATGGGATTCTACGAATATAGATCCCCCTCCCCTTCTAGTACAAAAATGTAATTACAAATAGTTAATTGCACACACACACACACACACACACACACACACACACACACACACACACACACACACAGTCATACTTGGTAAGAATTTGAAGCTTGTTTCTAAATAGGAACAGATTCGGACAAGGTAAACTCACCAAGATTAAACTGTTGTAAGTACACCATTATCAAGGAGGTCAGGGGTTGAAGGGTAAATGGGTTTTACAAAGGATGGAAAAAGATATAGAAATAAAGGTTAAGTTATCTGAGACCATAAGGCTAGAGATCTTAGTGGAAATTATTGAGACAGAATGAGAAGTTATCACAGGCGGAGGAAGAAAGAAAAAGACTAGAAAATCAAATTATATATCATGAAAGATGTCATCTAATAAGAAAGGAACTTAAGATATTGAAAAAAGATTTCCATTGGGCATGAACACAAATTCACATCAATTAAGATACAGAAGGAAGGTAACTGGAAGTATGATGTATATAGGAAATGCCCATCACATGGTGCAGAAACTGGCGGGCAGGGGAGAGGCATTATCCAGGAATGATCAACAGATTCAGAACTGAAGATTGGCTTCATGGAAATGAGACAAGAGGACAATGAAACAGAAGTACACAAGAAATAAAGCGAAGCTTATGAAAGAATAATGTGCAGTGGCAGAGACAGAACAACCACACCAGGAAAGTGTGGGGCTTGCTGGACCACTGCTTGTCAGGAAAGAAGGAGATTTTAGAAATAGCCAGAACCAGTAAGGTTGACGAATCAACAGCGAAGGAGTTAGCAGAAAGATGAGTAGGATCAAGATTAGAAAGACTGATTAAACAAGGGGTTGATGGACGTAAGTCACTGATGAGTTTTGGACCTACAGATGATCACATTGCAGACTAAAAGGAAAAGATGAATAAAGAAAAATAATGGAAAAGGATACTAGAGGGTATAGTAACACCAGGAGTAGAGTTTGCGATACATTAGAGAAGGAGAATTGGTAGATATAATCAAGATATATGGGTAAGACCGGCTATGGTGACGCTCGGTTTTGAGTTTTTCAGCCAGGAGGTACTTCAGCAGGTTACGAAACTTACGGTGGAATTCACCTGATTATTCATCAGATGTAATAAATCAAGAGAAGAAGAGGAGAAAGCAGAAGAACACAATCAGAGGAGAAAAGTAAAGGTGACACCAGAAAATGCAAGAGGACAGAGCAGCCCCACTCGTGCCACACAGAGACGTCAGAAATGTCAAGTAATGGGACGTCAGATTGATAGAAACGCACACAAATGCAGATGGCCTAGTAATAGATTGCAAAGAGTTGGAATCTAGGACTCAGATGCATTCAATATAGCTGGAGCTGTGGAGATAAAACCTGATAAAGAGATAAAATCACGCTCATTCCGTCCACAGGGAAACATGGTAGGAAGGTGGCAAAGAGATGACAAAGGAAGAGGAGGAGGAGAAGATTGGACCTCCTTACACGAGACAGCTTTGTTTCGGGGATGCTGGTAGCTGCTGACCCCGTTCAAACATTACATAATGGGAAGGGTAACTGCTGGAAAAGCGCATAGTCGTGAACATCGATCCTCCACCAAAGAATCATAATGAACCTGAGCAAACACGCAGTGACAACAGGGAAGGAGCAATCAGGGTAGAACCCGTAATACACACACACACACACACACACACACACACACACACTTCTCAGACATGGTAAAGTACTGATAATGGAGGACTTCACCTGCAAAGAGATCAATTGGGGTAACTTGGCTTTTCATGGAGATAGAGAGTCATGGAGATACGAGTTATGAAAGTCTGTTATAAGAATTCTTGTACCATCATGCCATCGAATGCACTATAATCAGAGGGTCTTATACACCATCATCACTAGATCTTATCTTCACATATAGTGACGTGGATATTGAGATTATCATATACGATACACCTGATGGAACATTATCATGCATGACTGGAGGTTCATTATGAGGTAAAGGAAGATATAAACATGAGCAGCAATGAGACCTGGTCGAAAAGGATATGTTTGTGGAAATTATACAGAACTCTATAATTTCAGTGGTAAGATAAAGTAAGAAACGAACTTTATTTGCCGGGAATCAGAGTTTTGTGGTGGAAGGGCCTGTGGAATATACAAGGAAGGAGTAGGAACGTGGGTATCTATAACTTTTAAATACAAAGTGAAGGGAAAGAAAGGAGGCATGGCTCAATAAGTGACGTCAGCAAGCGAAGAAACTCAGCTATGTGCTGTGACGAAGGTCCAGGCGATACCTCAGCCAGCCAGGGTGTGCAAGGTAAAGGGGAGCGAGAAACGACTAAAACAGGATAAGGAAGGAGGAACAACGAAGTGGTGACAAGGAAGTAGACGGTCCAAAACATCTCCATAAATTCATCAAGAGGAGACTATTAGGTACAGAGCAGCTGATAAGGATAAGGGATTCAGAGTAAAGAGTTGCAGAGGATGATGGAAAGAGATGCAAGGATCTGTACGATAAGATCAACAGTGTTCTCAAAGTGGAAGATACGCCCGCCCCATCACCAATGAGATGGAATGAAGAGGAACTCTTGGAAAGCGCTGAAATGTTGAGGAAAGACAAACAAAATACCAAAAGGTCTTCATCCATGTAACGCTTAAGGTTCTGAAGAAATATCTCCATATGTGCTGATGATTTGTGCAGGTACACTTACTATACCACTTGCCATTTTCTTCAAGATGTTGCTGGAGAAGATATAGAGTCAAGGGAGTGAATGAAGGCAAACTTCATGCATGTCTTTAAAAAGCGAGACCAGAAGGAGGCGCTGAACAATTGACTTGTCTCCCGTATTAGTGTGGTCTGAAGGGTACGATATAGATAATCAGAGATCAAATGGATTTTTCTTTTTTTCAAAGAAGAAACTACCTAAATGAGAGATAGCAAGGTTACAGGGAGGAGATCACGTGTAAAGAACCTCAGTGATTTGCATGAGAGAGAGAGCTTTGTCATAGACGAAAGAGAAAACTGTGGATTGTCAATATTTGGACTGTCAGAAAGACTTCGATACTGTGCCACACATAAGCTTAACAGGGAGGTAGACAAGCAGAAGTGGGAGTGAGACTACTTCGATGGACAGAAGATGTTGTATCTTAGTGGAAGAGAACAAAGGACGCATGTCAGGGGAGCCTTCTCGATTTATATAAGGACCACTAGTGGCGTTCCACAGAGTTTTACTCTGGGACCATTACAGTTCTTGATTTATGTGAATGACTTGCCAGAGGGATCGAATTCGCACTGGAATAAATTTTGCTGATTATGCCAAAGTCGTGAGGAAAGTAAAGAGAGAGGAGGATTGCATTTACCTATAAAGGGACTTATTTAATCTCTAAAATCCAAGTAAATGCAAGGTAATGATGGCGGGCGACTGTGAATGATGGCCACGATATGAATATTATTCTGCAGGAAATAAACTGCAGGTATGTGTGTGTGTGTGTGTGTGTGTGTGTGAGGGACGGAGGAATAGACATCTTCTCTATCGTGCCACCAGTCCTATATCAGAACAGAAAGGTAGACAAACCGTCTGCTGGCCATTGTTTGAATAGCATTTAAGTAAATGGAGAAGGAAATAATCATCCAACTGTCCACATCTTGCATTAAGCCCAGACTAGAAATACTCCTCAGGGTTGGTCACCAATTTGAGAGAAAAAAACATAGAGGTTGTGGAATCAAGAAGGCTGAATTACAAGGGAAGGATAGAGGCTATAGAGAGTAAGGGATGACTTGA
>JAUUDZ010058352.1:0-10319 GCA_032361705.1 Panulirus versicolor | reverse complement strand
AGAGAGAGAGAGATGGAGGAGGAGAATAGTTGGAGGTTATGTGAGGGAGGAGGAAGGATGCAGCTAAATCACAAGAAAGCCTCAGCGGACGAGAATGATTTCCAGAGGCAGAGCCGAATGGCCAGAGAGATCAAGGAATGAGAGCCCAGGAGTTGAGGTGACGTGTGGAGTGAGTGGTGGTGGGTGGAGTGAGTGGTGGTGGGTGGAGTGAGTGAGCGGTGGTGGGTGGCGTTAGTGGTGGTGGTGGGGGGTGGCGTGAGTGGTGGTGGTGGGTGGCGTGAGTGGTGGTGGTGGTGGGTGGCGTGAGTGGTGGTGGTGGGTGGCGTGAGTGGTGCTGGTAGGTGGCGTGAGTGGTGGTGGTGGTGGGTGGCGTGAGTGGTGGTGGTGGTGGGTGGAGTGAGAGGTGGTGGGTGGCGTGAGTGGTGGTGGTGGTGGTGGTGGGTGTAGTGAGCGGTCATACTATATGAGATTCGATGGAAGGGTCAGAGAACAGACAATGTCGTGCACCGAAGTGATCTGTTTGAGGAGAGTAACAACATCTCAAGCACCAAATCTATGTAGTCGCAGACAAGATGATCAAGCAGACACCTCCTCTCCACTCACAGCTCAACATCAACCGCCGGCAAAATAGCTACGAAAGAACACCATGACGTGTGGAGGGAGTATACTGGAAAGTCTTCCTGGAAAGCGTACATGGAAAACACATTGTGTTCTGATGTTGGCAGCCGGATAATCTGGGGAGGAGGCTTAGATATGAAAAGAAAAAAGAAAACAAACCAAAAGCTGCATCACGAAGAACACATTTCTTTTTCCTTCTTGAAGACCTTCATCTACTGATGATATATATATATATCACTTATCTATCTGGCTGTGACTGGAATGTGTTAATAGTCTTCAACTTGATCACAACTGGTGGTGGCTGATTTCAGTGTTCTGTAACCCTACAGCTAAAAAAGTTTTAGCCTGTGTTTGTACTACAGCTCCTTCTCTGTAGCTTCTTATCGTTATCTTTGGTCCTCGTTCAGTTTGTCGAACATGGACCTTGTGTTAGGTCATGGATCAATTTATCAAGCAATTTACTACTATATCGATCAGTCTGGTTCCCTTGTGGTCACTTATTAAACAACTACTGTTAATGTAAGAGTTGTCAAACCATCAACAATTAGTATTTTGATTTTCTTCATTTTCCCCAACAAAAGACCTAATTTGTCCACAGTAATATAATTTTCTTCGCTTTGTCTGGGGCGACTGTCTGTAATTGAATCACTCACTTTAGAAAATATATATTTTTCAATTCGTCATACAGTCAGTTGTGAGCACGTAAATCAATTTCATGTAGCCTCTCATATTTACACATTCACACAGTTTTGCAATAGGATGAAATCCCATTGCAAAACTCTGTTGTGCAAATGCTTGGTCAAAACTCCCAACAAGGTATGGCTTATCCGGAATTTCGTCGACCAGCACCTGGTACAACAGGTATCTGGTAGGTGTTTCAGTGGAGGAAGTGGTGAACAGTGGAGTGGGTGGTGATGGTGGCGCGAATAGCAATGATGGTAGAGTGAGTGGTGATGGTGGTGCGAGTGACAATGATAGTGTGAATGGTGATGGTGGTGTGAGTAGTGATGGGTGGAGTGAGTGGTGATGGCCAGAGAGGAGGGTGGTGGATAAATAGTGAAGCTTCAGTGAAGGGATGAGAGTAAAGTGAGAGGTAATGAGCGGAATAAGTTGTGAAGACAGGGTAAATAGTGATGGTGGTGAGTGGTGATGGGCGAAAAGAATGGTGAAGGGTAAAGCGGTGATGGAGGATGAGAGGTGGAGTAAATAATAACGTTGATATGAATGGTGATGGGTGGAGTGAGTGGTGATGGTAGTGTTAATGGTTACGAGTGGGGTGAGTGTAATGAGTGGAGAGAGAGAGAGAGAGGCTGTGGTAGCGAGAAAGGTGAGGAAGGAGTGATTGGTGAGAGTGGAGTGAGTGGTGATGATGGTGTATGTAGTGATGGGTGGAATACGTGAGGATGGTGGAATGGCTGGTGTTGAGTGGAGTGAATGTTTGCAGGTGGAGTGAGTAAATATAGTGGTGCTGAATGGAGTGAGTAGGGTGGATGGTGTGAGTGGTGAAAAGTGGAGTGATTAGTGATGGTAGGGCGAGTGGCATGGTGGAAGTAAGTGGAAAGGGGAGAGTAGGTGGTGATGGTGCAGCGAGTTGTGACAGTGGAGAGAGTGGTGGAGAGTGTAGAGATGTTGAAGTGAGAGGCTGAGTGGAATGAGTGGAAATGGCAGAATGAGGGGTATTAGTGGAATGACTGGTGATGAGTACGATGAGCGGTGATGGTTGGAGTGGTGGTAGTGGAGTGAATGACGTGAGGTGGAATGAGGGGTCATGGTGAAATGAGTGGAGATGAGGATGGGAGTGGTCACGGGCCGAGTGAGTGGATACAGTGGAATGAGCGGTAAACGGTACAGAGAATGGCGAGGGTGGAGTGAGTAGCGATGAGTGGAGTGACTGGTGCCGGTGGAGTGGGCAATGACGGATGGAGTGACCGATGATGGTGAATATTTGGATATCTGATAAAGCTGGAGTTAATGGTGAAGGCTGAAGGCATGATGATGGGTGGAGTTACTGGTGATAGTGAATGAGCAGTGAGGACAGAGTGAATGGAGATAGCGGGTGTGTGGTGATTGTGAACTGAAAGGTGATGGTTAGAATGAGTGATGACAAGTGGAATGAGTGGTGACAAATGACGTAAGTAAATGAGAGTGGAGTAAGAGGTTCAGCTGGAGGTAAAGGGTTAGATCCGAGTGACTGACGATTGGTGGAGTCTAAGGTGAGGGTGAGGTAAGTGGTGATGGTGGAGTGAGATGTGATGGTTGGGTATGAGTTCTGGCGGTGGGGTGTGTCATGACAGGTGGAATGAGGGGTAAGAGTGGTGTGAATGGTGATGTTGTATGAGTTCTGACGGTGGAGTGAATAGTAATGGTGTTGTGAGTGGTGAGGGATGGTGAGAATTATGGTAGGGTTGAGAGTGATGGGAAGTGGGTTGAGTGATGGGTGCAGAGTGTGAGGTTACAGGTAGAGTAACTGGTGGTCGTGGGGCGGGCGGAGTTAGTGGTGATGGTGGAGTGAGATGTGATGGTAGGGTATGTGGTGATAGGTGGAGTGGTTGCGGTAAAGAAATTGGTAAGGATGGAGTGACGGATGATGCTAGGGTGATAAAGATGATGTGAGTTGTGATGGGTGGAATGAACGGGAATGGGGAGTTCAGTGATGGTAAGTGCAGTGGATGATGATGATGATAGCGAAGTGATGGGTGGAATGAATGGGAATGGGGAGTTCAGTGATGGTAAGTGCAGTGGATGATGATGATAGCGAAGTGATGGGTGGAATAAATGGTGAGGGTGGAGTACTTATTGACGAGGCTAAGATGAGTGGTTACACTGGAGGAGCGGGGATGGTGGAGTGAATGGGGAAGATGGGATGGGATAAGTGGTGACAGGTGGAGTGAGTGATGAATGGGTATTGTGGGGATACTAAATAACTGGGGATATTGAAGTTAGTGGTGGGGTTGGAGTGAGTGGTGATGGAGATTGTGGATGGTGAGGATGGAGTGAGTGGAGAGGGTGGAGTGAGTGGTGAGGGTGGTGTAAGGAGTTCCATGCCGAGTGAGAGGTGAAGTGAGCTGTGACGGAGTGAGTGAGTAGTGAGGGGTGGATTGTGTTGTGATGGTGAAAGGGTGGTAAGGAGAGACCAATTGGGGATGAAGTTGTGAAATGCACTGGGGAAATACTGCATGGAGATGGGTGATGTGTGTGGTGACAAGTGGAGCGGATGATAAAGCTGGAGTGAGTGATGATGAAATAAATGAGGGGTGAGGGGAGTAGGTGGTTAGAGGCAGAGTGAGGTGAGTGGTGGTCATGATACGAGTGGTGACGCTCGAGGTAGGTGGAGATGGTGGAGAGAACAACCGTGGTGGACTAAGTGGTGATAGGTGGAACGAGTTGTGGTGGTGGAGTCAGTAGCGGGCCGATGAAATACGGAGTAATGATGGAATGTGACAACTTTGGCTGGTAACCTTTGATGTGGAACTTTCCCGTACGCTTTTTGCAAATATAAATAGATAACATCAGCTGCTTTACTTTCATCGTACATGTTAATTATATCATGAAAGAAATCAAGCAGATTTATCAGGCCTGGGCGATTATGTCGAAAACCACGCTGGAAATGGTGTATTAATTGGTGGTCCTCTAACTGGTATAGAATTTTGTCTCTAGTGATGGTTTCCATACGTTTCCCAACTACTGGCGTCCAATTAGCTTAAAGTCTGCTGTTGGATAACTTATGGTAACCATCATCTAGGAAAAAAAGAAGAAATAAGCCAATTAGAGAACTACCATTTTATAAACGACTCTCAACATTATTTTAGACGACTCGCTCATGTCTGGCAAATCTCCTGGATTTCTTTTATGATAAATTAACATGTCAGATGAAAGCAGTTGAGGTCACCTATTTAGATTTTCAAAATGCATTTGATAAAGTGCCACAGCAGAAGTTACTAACAAGCGTCAAGTACCGAGGTTCACATGGCGATGTACTTCGTAAGTTAGGGACTCGGTGGACTGGCTGGAAGTAAAGAGTTGTGACAAATGGTCAAGACTCGGGATGGTTAGACGTAAAAAGTGGCGCCCCGAAGGGTTCAGTCTTGAGACCGGTTCTCTTTCTCGTGTGTATTAATGATGTTGATAATGGGCCACACTGAGATATCGAAATTCGAGGACGATATTCAGTTGGGAGATAAATCCACAACCGATAATACACGTCTGCAGCCTCAGACTGACATGGACAAAATGATGGACTGAGAGCTCGTAGGTGGCCAATGAATTATAGTATAGATAACTGCAAGGTTTTACGTACCGGTGGTATATACGAAATGGTGAGCTACGATACGAATTCTGATGAGCTACAGGAGGTCAATGAAGAAAAATACTTGGTGATCTAAAACCAAGGAAGCAGTAAACAGTAGTAGTTAAAAAGCGATCAATATTCTTGGATTAATAGATAAGGCGTTGGAATTCAAGTCTGGGGAGGTCTTCCGTGTTCATATAATTCACTGTTGCGTACACATCTCGAATATTGTTTTCAGTTTTGGTTATTTTTACTTAAAAAACGACAGAGACAGAATGGAGAAAGTACAGTGTCGAACTACCAAATGATTCCCAGACTGAGAAAAGTATTCTATGACAGCCGATTAAATTACTTACATTTGTTTAGCTTAGAAAAGAGAAGGTTAAGAGGTAATCTAATCCAAGGTCAGTAGAAGCTTTAAATCTCGATTTATCTCCGGCTTGATTCGTCAGATTTCACCCGAAGTAAAGGCCACAAACTTGTGGGCCAACGTTTTGCCTCGAATGAGGCGAATTACTTTTTCCTGAACAGGATCATTGACAAATGGAATGATTTACCTATCAGAATGGGTCAAAAAGAAATACT
The DNA here is from genome assembly GCA_032361705.1 of Panulirus versicolor. Classification (NCBI taxonomy): domain Eukaryota; kingdom Metazoa; phylum Arthropoda; class Malacostraca; order Decapoda; family Palinuridae; genus Panulirus; species Panulirus versicolor. The sequence goes on along the minus strand of JAUUDZ010058352.1, from coordinate 4,828 downwards.
GATACGTTTAAGAGTAAACTTGATAAATATCACGCTTCAAGTCCACGACTAACAGTACATGCTCCTCCTAAGGCACATAAACATTTGTAGGTTCTTCTCTTTGAATGGTCCATATGCCCTTCTTCTCTTACCAGACTAAATTGTGAGATTCTGACATCTTCCACCATCACGAACTGCCTCGAAAGGACCCAATGGTCTGTTAATGTTTGAATTTCTTTGAATTCCTTTGAATAATGAGTGGTGACGGCTGGAGTGAGAGGTGAGGGTGGAGCGAGTTGTGATGGTGGATGTGTAGTAAGGGTGGAGTAAATGGGAATGGTGCTATGAATGGTGATGGGTGGAGTAAGTATCAGTGGTGGTAAAACTGATAACAAGTAGAGTTACTAGGGGGGGGGGGGGTGGAGCGGTTAACGGAGTGAGTCCTCCTGGTGGTTGAACGATGAGGGTGGAATAAGTGGTGAAAATAAAAGTTAGTGGTGACACTTGGAACATGCTTTGAAGGTAGAGTGAGTGGTGGTAACGAAGTTAGTGATGATAAATGGAGTTACCGGTAACCGATGGAGTGAGTGGGGACGGGGCGGAGTGAGCTGTAACGGGTGGAATGAGTGGTGAGTGGTAGCGTGTTTGTGATGGTGTAGAGTTGTGGTGGTGGAGCGGCTAGAGCCATGTGGAGTGAATGGTGAAGGTAGAATTAGTGGTGATCATAGTATGAGTGGTGACGACGAGGAAAGAGTGGGGCTGTTGTTGGAGTGGGTGGTGTTAGGTGATATCAGGAATTAGGGTGGAGTGACTTGTGGCAGTAGAGTGGATGGTAATGGGTGGACATGAGGGTTATGGTCGAGAATATGAGGATCGAGTGACTAGTGAGGATGGAGCAGGTGGAGGTGACCACGTGTGCTCTGTAGACTACTGGGTTATCTGGTGCTGAGTGCAGTGAGTGGTGTCGGGTGGAGTGGGAGGGAATGGAGACCGAAAAGTGGGGATGGGGTGAAAGGTGAAGCGAGATGATTGGGAAAGGTGGAGTAAATGGTAATGATGATTTCAATGGTGCTAAGTGGAATGCATGATGATGGTGTTGTGAGTGACGACAAATAGTTAGTGGTGACGGTGGAGTGAGTGCTTATGTTGGGCTAGTGGTAATGACGGGGTGAGCGGTGAAGATGGAGTAGTTGGTGATAGTTATCAACAGTTAATAGTGGAGTGAGCGGTGAAGGAGGCGTGAGTTGTGAGGTGTGGAACAAGTTGTGAGGATGGAGTGAGTGGCGAGTTTAGAACGTTGAATACCTCTATATGGGGAGGACAGACAAGAGGAGACCTGATGGTCCATGACGAGGTCACTGTTATCCACCACAGAACAGAGGTTTACATAAACATGAGAGTAAAGCATAAAGCACCTCTCTACCTACCTCCTCACCTGGCTCCAACTTACAGCAGGAGATGCATAAGGACAAAATAACAAGAAAAAAGAAATACGGAAATGTTTATAGTAAACTGTGGGATGGGAAAAGTTCCCCAGCAGGATAACAACAGGTGCTCTGGTTAGGTCCACCCACCACACCACCACCACTCACTCCCTGAACACCTCCACCCACTACACCACCACCACCCACTCCATGAACACCTCCACCCAGCACACCACCACCACCCACTCCATGAACACCTCCACCCACTAAACTACCACCACCCACTCCATAAACACCTCCACCCAGCACACCACCACCACCCACTCCCTAACACTCCCACTAAACCACCACCACCCAAACCTTGATCTTCTCCACCCATCACTACCATCATCCACTTCCGAAATCCCTCCACCCAACACCACCACCACCACCCTCAACATAGTGATTGAAATGATGAATGATAGAGAGTAAATTGAACCATTTACTGATAATACATAACAATGAAGTATTTCCCTATAAAGCTAAATTCTGAAGGAAGGGATTAGCATGGTTGTTATTCTTTGAATTTCTTCTAATCCGTCTTCATCTTAAAAGTCTGGCGACCAGAAATAAAAGCGTGATCTAGACGAGGTCTGACCAGGGTGTTATCCAGGGCGAACAGTGCATCATATGCTTTGTGTTGTACATAGTTCTAGCTATTAGACTTACCATCCTAATGGCCTTGTTGTATGAAAATAGGCATTGCTTCCCGTATCTAAGGTCATTACTGATAATCACCCTAAGGTCCTATTCTTCTCTTATTTTCTATTACTACCTTACCAAGCATTTTGTATTTGTGATTTATCCTTTTGTCACTAAAGTGCATTACTTTGCATTTGTCTACGTTACAACCAATTTGCCAATTCTCTGACCATTCCCCTGGATCTTCAAGGCAGTTTTCCTTTCACTGGGCTATACTACCAGACCTTACTGCTTCGGGAACCTTTGGGGTTCTGCTGGCGAGGTCGGCAATGTAGGTGACAAAGAATGGGACCTTAGTATTGGGCATTGTGGAACCGTGCTTGACGTGTGAAGTTAACTGGATGTTTTCCCATCTACCAACACTCCTTTCCTCCCCGAGAGGTAATCCACTGTCCACACCCACACTCAATCTCCACCTGTTCCGTGAGCTTCGCTCGACAAGACTAATCGGTCTTTTATAAAGTACGTTGTCAAAGGCTTTACGGAAGGCCAGGTATACAATATCAGAGGGTATTTTGGAGTCTCCTGTCAATATTGACTAAAGAATGTAGTCAGATTTGTCAGTTATCGTCTATTTCCTTGCGAGAATTTAGAGATTTCGTGTCTTATTGTTTCTAACACTTTTCCTTATGGGGCTAATGGGCTGGTAGGTAGTTCGTACAATGTCTTTTTTTTCGAGAATTGGTAGTACATTAGCTAGCTTTCAATCACGGGTATTGAATTAGCAAGCTTCTAATCACTGGTACTACATAAGCTATCTTCCAATCTTCGATATTACATAAGCTACCCTCCAATCACTGGTATTGCATGAGCTACCTTCCAATCATTGGTATTGCATGAGCTCCCTTCCAATCATCGGTACTGCATGAGGTAGCTTCCAATCATTGGCCTCGCATTAATTCGCTTCCATTCGTATTACATTATCTAGCCTCCAATCATTCGGCAGTTTCCATCCCTATAACGCTCTGATGAATATTTTTTTTTTTTGTGAACGGAAAAGCTTTTTCCTAGTAATTCATTCCAGTATTCTGGCGTAGATGTTGTCTGGACCAGTTGATGTGGATTGATTCAGTTTGTCTGGAAACGTAAATACATCGTAGCTATCAATATTTCCAATGGCCGATTATTCTATTCATTTTCGGTGCTTAGGAAATGCGTTTTGTGCCCGTGGAACATCAGACGAATACTTGATGGTAGTAAACACATGAGTCAAATTACTGGTTGATAATGGAAGCCATTCCATTATTGTCATTAGTTAAGGTCTCATCTTCATATCATAATGGGTCAAAATAGATATCTTTGATTACCTTCCTTTTAACGTCAGGTAGAGAATTCTTCAGTGTTCATTTGCACGTTCTGAGATTCATCTTCAAGCGTTACGCTGCCCCTAAAAAGAAAATCACACACACAGACACACAGACACACACACACACACACACACACACACACATACACACACGGCACTGGTCGATATGTCTACAGAATTTATAGATTTTTTGATTTTTTATTGATATTCAAAAGACCTTTTTGTTTTCTACCGGAGATCACACACACACACACACACACACACACACACATACACACACACACACACACACACACACACAAATATAAAAGACGGAGCTGAAGTAGCCAAGCGAGGAGTGCTCACTCTCCTCGAAGGCTCAGGCTAGGGTGTGTGAATGTAATGTGTGGATGCAACCACGACGAGAAGAGAGGAGAGATATCTAGTATGGATGAGGAGAGAAACTTGGATAATTCTGGCCCGAAGTGAAATAAAAGTTCTAGGATAAAGGAGAAGAATGGCTTGGAAATGTCTTTGAAGTAACGTCAGGAGATGGTGTGAGGATAAACGTTAAGGAAAGGGGTACCACTACTGATAAAACAGGTGTGGGAATGGGTGAAGGAGAGTTTGGAAAAGAGCTCAGAGAAACTGGTGATTATCACTGCTCATGCACCTGGCTATGAGAAGAAAGATCATGAGAGATAAAGTGTTTTGGGAGCAGCTGAGTGGGTGTATCAGCTGTTTTGATACAAGAGATCGAGTAATAGTGATGAGTGAATTAATTGTGAAGGTGAGTAATGTGGCAGTCGAGGGTATTATTTGTTCGCTTGGGGTATTCAGTAATGCGAATGGAAATGATAAGAAGCTTGTGGAGTTGTGTGTTGAAAAAGAGCTAGTGACTGGGAATCCCTGATTTAAAAGAGACACATGCATAAGTGTATGCATATGAGTTGGAAAGATGGTCTGCAGACATGATTAGATTCCGTACTAATTGACAGGCGTGCACAAGAGAAACTTTCGGAGGTAACTACGTTGAGAGAGGCAGCTGGTGGGATGTCTGTTCATTATCTGGTGGAGACGAGGTGAAGAGTTATAAGGGTTATCGGTTAAGAAGAAACGTTCTGCGTCAAACGAGAGTGGTGACAGTAGGTGAGCTTAGAAAAGAAACTTTTGCGAGGAAATACCAGAAGAGAATGAGTGTAGAACAGGAAAAGGTGAGAGTAAACGAAGCTGGAGTAGTGAGTGAGTGAGGAGTGGGGGGTATTTAGGGAAGCAGTGCTGGCATGTGCGAGAAATATGTGAGGCATGCGTCAGATGGGAGGTGGGGAGGTGAGAAAGGGGAGTGATTGGTGGGATGACGAGATAGAGTTGCTAGTGAAGGAGAAAAGAGAGGTGTATG
>JAUUDZ010058351.1:0-20830 GCA_032361705.1 Panulirus versicolor | reverse complement strand
GTTTGTTGAGTTTTCCTGAGAAATTTTATGGGAGGTTATTGATTGAGAGGGTGAAGGCATGTACAGAGCTTCAGATTGGAGAGGAGCAGTGTGGTTTCAGAAGTGGTAGAGGATGTGTGGATCAGGTGTTTGCTTTGAAATGTGTGTGAGAAATACATAGAAAAACTGATGGATTTCTATGTAGCATTTATGGATCTGGAGAGGACACATGACAAGGTTGATAGAGATGCTTTGTGGAAGGTCTTAAGAGTATATGGTGTGGGAAGTAAGCTGCTAGAAGCAGTGAGAAGTTTTAACCAAGGATGTAAGGCATGTGTACGAATAGGAAGAGAGGAGAGTGATTGGTTCCCAGTGAAAGTTGGTGTGCGGCAGGAGTGTGTGATGTCCGCATGGTTGTTTAATTTTCTTATGGATGGTGTGGTTAGGGAGGTAAATGCAAAAGTTTTGGAGAAAGAGGCGAGTATGCAGTCTGTCGGGGATGAGAGGGCCTGGGAAGTGAGTTGTTCGCTGATGATACAGCACTGGTGGTTGATTCGAGTGAGAAACTGCAGAAGTTGGTGACTGAGTTTGGAAAAGTGTGTGAAAGGAGAAAGTTGAGACTAGATGTGAATAAGAGCAAGGTTATTAGGTTCAGTAGGATTGAGGAACAAGTTTGTTGGGATGTAAGTTTGAATGGAGAAAAATTGGAAGAAGTGAAGTGTTTTAGCTATCTGGGAGTGAACTTAGCAGCGACTGGGACCATGGAAGCGGAAGTGAGGCACAGGGTCGGGGAGGGGAAGAAGGTTCTGGGAGCGATGAAGAATGTGTAGAAGGAAAACAAAGAGGGTCACATTTGTTCACACTCAGTCTCTAGCTGTCATGTGTAATGCACCGAAACTACAACTCCTTATCCAAATTCAGGCCTCACTGACCTTTCCATGGTTTACCCCAGACCTTTCACATGCACTGGTTAAGTCCACTGACAGCAGGTCGACCCCGTTACATTCCATCGTTCCAATTCACTCTATTCTTTGCACGCCTCTCACCCTCCTGCATGTTCAGGCCCCGATCACCAGAAATCTTTTTCACTCCATCCTTACACCTCCAATTTGGTTTCCCGCTTCTTCCTGTTCCCTCCACCTCTGACACATATGTCCTCTTTGTCAACCTTTCCTCATTTATTATCTCCATATGTCCAAACCCTTTTAACACACCCTCTTCTGTTCTCTCAACCACATTCTTTTCATTACCACACATCTCTTACCCTTTCATTACTTACTCAATCAAACCATCTCACACCACATATTGTCTTGAAACATTTCATTTCCACTACATCCACCCTCCTCCGCACAACCCTATCTATAGCCCATACCTCGTAACCATATAATATTTTTGGAACTACTATTCCTTCAAACATACTCACTGTCGCACTTCGATAACGTTCTCTCCTTCCATACATTCTTCATTGCTCTCAGAACCTTTGCCTCCTCCCCCATCCTGTGACTCACGTCTACTTCCATGGTTCCGTTCGCTGCTAAGTCCACTCCCAGATATCTAAAGCACTTCATTTTCTCCAAGTTTTCTCCATTCAAACTTACACCCAAACTAACTTGTCCCTCAACTCTGCTGAACCTAATAACTTTGCCCTTATTCACATTTACTTTCAACTTTTTCCGTTCGTAAATATGACATATAAGGCGCATGACCTGTGAGGGTCAGGCGTGAAGGTCAAGTAAGATATGTGATACAGTATATAAGCTTATATACTGTATATTCAAAGTGTATATTAGGCGTTTTAGCCTAACGACGACCCAGTAGTTGATGCTGTTAACTTCATCTAGTAATACATCCATTTATCTTCACGAACCTCGAAATCTATACATGTACAGTACTTCATTTTCGAAAGATAAACCCTTGATTAACTTGTAAGACAAGCTTATGTAAAATATGCATATTCCAAGATATATCATATTGCTTCTAGACCCAGCAGTACAAAAAGTATTAAAGAACTATAGTCAGTTAGTCGTTTGTCCGAGCAATACTATCAAAATTAGACAAGATCATTCAAAAGACAATGGGCAAGCTAGTTTCAATTTGTAAAGAATTTTTTCACTGAGAAACATATGTCATCTTGAAAGTCATTTAGAAAGATGGCGTACTATCCACTTCATGTTTTAGGTTGGGTTGCGGCTAGAAGAGATAGCTTGAAATGCAAAATAGATTTTCTTGTGTATTCAAGACGCACTGTTGGAACAGAGAATTGTGCTCATTATCCATGTTCATCTTAGCCACACTACTGGTGGTAGGGTTACAGTGACCCAGGGTGCACCCCATATTGTAGATGGGTGGGATTCCAGCAACCTAGGATGTACCCCATACTACAGGTGGGTAGGGCTCCAGCGTCTCAGGACGCATGGTCTGCGTGGAAATAAATCTGTTTAATCAGAAATGTAAGCATTGTGCTTTGGGTCACCATACGACCGCCGAGGAAAGGGGTGTGACAGGCGATCAAAATGTGAGGTACCCGGCCGGGAGATGGCAGGGATGGAGAAGGCAGAAGTAAGAAGTGAGGGGATCGACAGAAGACCAAATTGCGGAAGGAAAGATACGAGACACCTGCAGGGAATACGATAAGGGAAGCTGCATGGATAAGTAAGTGATGGAAATGGTGGCAGGAAGACAACGCTAAGAATAGCCGAGAAGTAAAAGGCGATGGAAAAGGTAAAGAATGATACAATTAGAAAAATATTGAATGAGGAAATGAAGGTTAGGGAGCAGTAAAGGAAGAAGGGATGGGTCTTTACATGAAAGTGATAGGTTCTGAAAGAACGAGGAAGTGAGGGGAACAGCAGAAGCATGACAATGAAGGACCAGTTGGAGACAAAATAGTGAGGGAAGCTATCAGGGATAGGGCAGAAAGGGAAACGGAGCGGTAAAACAGTTGGCATTAAGAAAGTAAGGGAACGACTGGGGACAAAACAATGAGGGACAAGTCTTGGACAAACTTATGAGAATGATATTACCTCGTGATAACGGTGGGGGACTGGAGAGTACCATAAGTAGAGGTATAGACCAGTGATGGGAGATCTAACGGCCTAATTAATGAGGACAAAAAGAAAACAACAGCAAGTGGGATACACTGAGAAACAGGTTGATAATAAGAACATCAAATAATGAGAAAATAATGGACAACAAATAAATAGCCCACGGATGGGAGAAACCAAAACATTGGTGGGAAGCATCTTGATGACGAAGAGAACGATAGAGAACAAGAAAATGAGATCAGCGTTACCGCAGACAATGGGATAACAACAGAGAACATGAAAGTATACAATATGGGAACGACAGGGAACAAGATTATTAAGGGAAAAGTCAAGTATCAACAAGCAGGGCGAACTACAGAGACTAAGGTGGCGGGAAAACAAGAGAAAGTAGACACTGAGACGAACGACAGGATAAAAGCTGAGGGAGTCATCAGACCAGAACACCTAGAGAAAGAGGACCGGAGGGGAACAGCCATTATCTAGGATGTAAGAAAAAGAGCAAGTCAATAGAGAGCGAGGATCTCTGCGTAAGACAAGAAAATAGGGATGTGGCGTGAAATAAGACGAGCCAGAAAACGACAAAGAAACAACAACAAAGAAACAACTACAACAACAAAAACTGTGAATAAAAAGAAGGCATGGCAAGACATCTAGGCGAACGGCAAGACGTAAAGTTGTGAGACCAAATATAAGGGGAAAGGCAGTAGACGTTACACTGAAAAGAACGTCCATGGGAGCGGTTGCTGGGAAAAAGAAGAACGTGAAAGGACTGGAGAGCATTTTCCTGTGAGGACTGGCGAGGGTCGTGACTTGGGTTGCTTACCGCAGATTATACGGTCAGCCAGCCTCACACCTCACCTCACCTCCACAATGGCGCTCTCCAAAATAATCCAGAAGCATCAGTGACCCATGCCCAAGGAAGCTCCGTTAACGTTTTCTGTATTAGGCAGATCATCAGCTTGCGTGTCAGTAATAGGGTAGATAATAATCGGTATTCCTTGAAAATCGCTACATATTTAATACATTTCATTTCGTGAGATCAGTGAATAAGCGAAGTTTACTAGATGGTTAGTTTCTGTCATCATAAAATTACTGATCAATGGAGGATTTTTTCTTTCTTTTCCTTTAATCTACCGACAAATATCAATGTTTTCTACAGGATGGAAAACTTGAGGTTCAGTTTCTATGACCATATCAGGGAAGTACTACGCCACAAGATGATAATACTATAGGAGAGCAACACGACAGCGTTGTATACATTCGACGCTACTGATACGTTACTCTTAAAGGGTTTTTGTAGGTACGAGGGCGATTTCCACTGCCGCTAATGCCAAATATTTGAAATATGTATAACGATTCAAACATCATCTCCATTCAGAGAGATACTACCAATAAAAATTGAGTAAAGTTAAGAGTACAGTCTTGAAAGAACGGGTCAAACACTTCAAGGTTGCTCAGTGACTGGTCCTATTGACAGAACTCTCCAGCATTGTATAATGTAAAAATAATCAACACTCTTGATATGGATATTTATTGGAGATGGAAGGATGGAGTGAAAAAGATTTTGAGCGATCGGGGCCTGAACATACAGGAGGGTGAAAAGCGTGCAAGGAATAGAATGAATTGGAACGATGTGGTATACCGGGGTCGACGTGCTGTCGATGGATTGAACCAGCGTATGTGAAGCGTCTAGGGTAAAAAATGAAAGGTTTTGTTGGGCCTAGATGTGGAAAGAGAGCTGTGGTTTCGGTGCATTACACATGACAGCTAGAGACTGATTGTGAACGAATGTGGCCTTGGTTGTCTTTTCCTAGTGCTACCTTGCACGCGCGCGGGGGAAGAGGTTTGCCATTTCATGTGTGGCGGGGTGGTGACGGGAATGGGTGAAAGCAGCAAGTATGAATGTATACTTGTGCATATATGTGCATATATGTATATGTCCGTGTATTTCTATTCATGTATACGTTAAAATGTATAGATACGTATATGTGTGTATGTGGGCGTGTATGTGGATGGGTTTGGTCCATTCTTTCGTCTGTTTCCTTGCGCTACCTTGCTAACGCGGGAGAAAGCGACAAAGTACAACAATAATGATAATGAAAATGTATGTTTTATTCATTTATTATACTTAGTCGCTGTCCCCCGCATTAGCAAGGTGGCACAAGGAAACAGACGAAAGAATGGTCCAACCCACTCACATGCACATGTATATACATAAATGGCTACAAACGCACATACACATACCTATACATTTCAACGTACACATACATGTACATACACAGACACATACATATATGCACACGTACATATTCATAATTGCTGCCTTCATCCATTCCTGTCACCACCTCGCCACACAAGAAATAGCACCCCCCCCCCCAGCAAAGCAGAGCCAGGAAGAGACAAAAAAGGCCACATTCGTTCACACTCAGTCTGTAGCTGTCACGCGTAGTGCACCAAAACCACTGCTCCCTTTCCACATCCAGGCCCCAAAGACCTTTCCATGGATTACCCCAGACGCTTCACATGCCCTGGTTCAATCCACTGACAGCACGTCGACCCTGTTTCATCACAGCGTTCGAATTCACTCTATTCCTTGGTCGTCTTTCACCCTCCTGTATGTTCAGGCCCCGATCGCTCAAAATCTTTTTCATTCTATCCTTCCACCTCGAATTAGGTTTCCCGCTTCTCTTACTTTCCTCCACCTCTGACACATATATCCTATTTGTCAATCTTTCCTCACTCATTCTTTCCATGTGTCCAAATCATTTCAACACACCCTCTTCTGCTGTCTCAACCACACTCTTTTTGTTACCACACATCCCTCTTATCCTTTCATTACTTACTCGATTAAACCACCATCAAAACCACATATTGTCCTCAAACATTTCATTTCCAACACATCCACCCTCCTCTGTACCATCCTATCTATAGCCCATGACTCAAAATCATGTAACACTATTGGAACCACCATTCCTTCAAGCATATCCATTTTTGCTTTCCGAGATAAAATTCTCTCCTTCTATACATTCTCCAACGCTCTCAGAACCTTCACTCTCTGCCCCACTCTTTGACTCACTTACTCCATATTTCCATCCGCTGCTATGTCCACTCTCAGATATTTAAAACACTTCACTTCCTCCAGTTTTTCTCTATTCAAATTTACCTCCCATTTAACTTGTCCCTCAACCCTAATGAACCTAAAAACCTTGCTCTTATTCACAATTACACTCAACTTTCTCCTTTCAAACACTTTGCCAAACTTAGTCAACAACACCTCTGGAGTTTCTCACCCGAATCAGTCACCAGCGCTGTATCATCAGCGAACAACAACTCACTCACTACCCAGGCCCTCCCTCTCATCTCCAACAGAATGCATACTTGTCCCTCTCTCAAAAACTCTTGCATGTATCTTCCTAAAAACCCTATCTATAAATGAATTGAACAACCAAGGGGACATTTTGCACCCCTGCCGCAAATGGACATTCACTGGGAACCAATCGCAATCCTCTCTTCCTACTTATACACACGCCTTACATCCTAGGTAAGAACATTTTACTGTTTTTGGCAACTTACCTCCCACACCATATATCTATGAAACCTTCTGCAAAGCATCTCTATCAGCCCTATCATATGCCTCTTCCAGCTCCGTAAATGCTACATACAAATCCATCTGTTTTTCCAAGCATTTCACGCATACATTCTTCAAATCAAACAGCTGATCCACACATCCTTTACTACTTCTGAAACCACACTGCTGTTTCCCAATCTGATGATCTGTACATGCCTGTACATTTTCAGTCAATACCCTCCTATATGATTTCCCAAAAATACTCAAGAAAATTATGTCTGTGGTTTGAACACATAACCTTATCCCCTTTGCCTGTGTACAATGGCACTATCCATGTACTTCGCCAATCCTTAAGTACTTTACCATGATCCATACATACACTGAATATTCTTACCATCCAATCAACAACACAATCACCCCCTTTTAATAAATTCCACTGCAACACTATCCAAGCCCGCCGCCTTGCCGGCTTTCATGTTACGCAAAGCTTTCACTACCTCTTTTCTGTTTACCAAACCATTCTTTCTGACCCTCTCACTTCGCACACCACCCTGACCAAAGCACCCTAAATCTGCTACTCTGATATCAAGCATATTCAACAAACCTTCAAAATACTCACTCCATCTCCTTCCCACTTCACTACTTGTTATTACCTCCCCATTAGCCCCATTCTTTGATGTTTCCATTTGTTCTCTTGTCTTACGCACGTTATCTGCCTTCCTCCAACATCTTTTCTTCTTCCTGAAATATAATGACATCCTCTCTCCCCAACTCTCATTTGCCATCTTTTTCAACTCTTGCAACTTTCACTTGACCTGTTGCCTCTTTCTTTTATACATCTCCCAGTAATTTGCACTAATTCTCAGCAAGAATTATGCAAACATCTCTCTTCTCTTTCAATAACAACGTATCTTCTTCATCCCACCACTGTCTACCCTTTCTAATCTGCCCACCTTCCTCCTTTCTCATGCCACTTTCATCTTTTGCGCAAGCCATCACAGCTTCCCTAAATACATCTCATTTCTCCCCTACTCCCCTTACGTCATTTTCTCTCACCTTTTGCCATTCTGCACTCAATCTCTCTTGGTACTTCCGCACACAAGTCTCCTTTCAAAGCTCATTCACTCAGGGGCGTATCTAGGGGATATAGTGCCTATAGCAAGCACTGAAATTGCTCCCGTCCAAACATATGATACGAACATTTCTTATCTTATTACCTCCGCCAGAGAGATTATTTTTTCTTTTTTTATCGGCGTTTGTTTGTTTGTCTGTGAGCAACTTTCAACAAAAGTTATGAACAAATTTTGATGAAATTTTCAGGGAAAGTTAGAAATGTGACAAGGACCAATTGATTAGATTTTGGGAGTGTTCCGAAACATTGTCTGGATCCAGGAAATAATTACAGAAATATCAAGTTTGTGAATAACTATTGAACTAATAATGATATCAATGTGATTCCAAATACCAAAGATATGTTTTCATGGTCAAGAAATCTAAATCTTTAAGATCCGAATGAGTGTCTTGATCCAGGACACCATTACGGAAATATCAATTTTTTTGTGAATAACTATTGAACTATTAATGATATCAATGTGATTCCAAATGCCAAAGATATGTTTTCATGGAAAAAATATAAATTTCTAGGATTTAACAATGCCATATGGGCGATAGGAGCTGCCTTGGCAGAGGTCTGCGCTCTCCGAATGCAATATCTATTTTATTCAAATATACCTAGAGAGTATTGTAGCAGGATATAGAAAGAACTATTCAAACGAAGAAGAATCCAAAAGACTTTGTGATAAGGAAAACCGAATTGAGGAATTGTGAGGTAAATGTGTGATAAGAATGAGATTATAAAGAAAAATAACCGAATCCAACCACGCTTCATTGAATAAAAGTTTTATTCAAAATATATCTAGGCTTTATATAAGACTTTTGTCTACTTATGTATCTAAGACTATGTATTATGTTTATAGTCATAAATATTTAGGTTAAGCAGAAAGACTCACCAGAACATAAGCTAAAGTATAACCTACTTAGGTCAGAGGTACCCAAACTATGAAAATTTCACTGTAAAATTAATGCTGAAAGCCATTTGTTCTTTGAATGGTAAATAAAAAAGTATTAGTGACACGAAAGTATTTTTGGAAATATATGTATATAGATATTCAAATAAAAAAAACAGGGTGTCCTAAAATCATGTACTAACATTTTGACTCTCATAACTCATTCAATTTTTTCATTTCTTTTCAGATCAAATTCGTAGCTCACTAATCAACAAATCATGACACTAGATTAAAACTACAACTGCACCTTCCTTGCTTTTACTGATGCGAACTGTTCTATGATATGCTCAAAGTCAGTTTTCTCAGTTTCTTCTCTTTCTACACTGAGCAGAGCAAGATCACAGAGTCTGTCTTGACCCACAGAAGCTCTCAGATATGAAAGTATTAGTTTCATCTTGCTAAATGACCTCTCACAGCTGGCAATGGAAACTGCGATGATCAGCATTATCTGAGTAGAAATGCAAAGATTAGGAAAGACACTGTCATCGCCATGCTGAACGATGAATTTGGGCTCTTCAGGTCGAGTGTAATCCAAAATTTCTTCATAACTGCAGTCCATCAGTATCAGAGCTGTATACAGTTCACATAAACCGTCACACTTCTTCTTTAAGTCACTGCTGTCGATGCTGTAACATAGTCCCTTGACATCGAGAAGGAACCCAAACTTGGCATCTGTGTCATACAAATGAGTGAACCTTTCATCCATTTCTCTGTGAAGACGATCGCGTGTTACCTTCATAACTTTCAATTTCCTCCTTGTCTGTTAACCCAACACATCTTGAGTTCTCATCAGCCATTTGTTTCTTTCGTCTCCGATGTTTTACTACTTCAACATTCCATTCTTGAGTCCTTCTTCGAGTGACTCACTGACCCATACTTCTCGTTTATCATCAAAATAATCTCGAAGGGCTTTCAAATCCAGGGCAGCATCATGAAAGTTCATGCTAGGATCCTGAAGCCTCTTTTGAACATGGTCAATGCAAATGAGTATTTTGTCCTAAACTCCTAGTAAAGTCAGGAAATCAAAACTCAGCATGCAGTTATACAGCTGCATTGCCTCACTTCTTGCTTCACTGGTCTCATCTTTATTGTCTATCATATCGTGGAGGACTTGCAGTATCTCCTCAAGGTACTTGTTGATGGGGTTTTACTGCTTCTGTCTTTGTACTCCACCTGGTTTCAGACTCTGACTTAACAACCACTGGGAGAGTATATCTGAGTTTTTCCCAACGTTGTGTTGAACGAGAGAAAAACACATAGAGAGCTTGGGAAGTTCCAAAAAACATGACTATCATTGGATCCTGCTTAGCTGCATGTTCACCTAGCAAATTGAGCGAGTAATTATGACAATTGGCACACACCACCAGCTCGTTTTTCTCACTTATTCTTTGCTGGAGACCACTTGTGTGCCCAGCCATCACAGCAGCGTTGTCATAGCACTGTGACCGACAATCTTGTAGCTCCATTTCGTCTTTCTCTAGCTGTTTCAAGATGTCTTCAACCAAGCGCTCTCCATCCTCCTGGCCTATCTGGATAAAACCAAGGAAGGACTCTTTAACACAGACAACTTTCCTCTCAAAATCAACTTCCATGTACCTCACTACTTCTGACATCTGCTCACTGTGTGCTTGGTCAGGAGTCGAGTTGACATGACACCATAGTACTTGGCTCTACGAATGCTTCTCAGTAAACTCTGGCAAACAGTAGTTTTACTGAGCAAAGAAAATTTCCCGCATTGGTGTCATGATCATGGTTTAGCTGAAGTGACTATGTCCTCGCAAAGCCAGGTTCTGAGTTGCAAGGAATTTTATGTAGTGAAGGGTTCTTGTCAAGATATCGCTCCACTTCTACTTTTCTTTCTCAATCTGTGATTGAAGTTCCATGTCAGTAACTCTGTTAATTAAATTTCTTTCCATTTTTTTTCCACTGAGTGAAGCACTTCCGGTGATTCTTGGCATTTTCATGAACACTAAACTTTTCAGGTGCTTCGCACTGGTTGAATCCATTTTCTTGCTCCAATGAGAAATGATGGTCTGACCTGGAATAGAGAAGACAACAGATGCAAAATGCTGACTTTTCAGAAGGGGAATAGACCAGCCATGAGATTACTATCTAGAACTAGACCTAGGACAGATCCAGACATACTGCCAAAATCTCTATCTAATTCTTCTACAAATTAGCCGATAGTATATTTTGAACAAAACCAACTATAATCCAAATGATATTTGTCATATTAAGAAAAATGTACAGGATGTATATAATGGGCTTGATTAAAAATGTACATACAGTGGATGTATAAAAGAATATATACAATGTAATTATATACTGTTGAAGAGTTAGGCCAACCTTAAATTTATATAGACTCATAGACTTAAAGACTTATTTGATCAAAATTGTAACGTAGAAGCAGTAATGCAACTGATAGTAGCAAAATATTACTACAGTTGAAAAGTAGGCAAGTTCTTTTTTATCTCACAAAACCAAACCGTTATAAATGTCAATCGGGTAGCATGTGTCAAAAAACGAGCCTGTTGAGTGGTGCTCCCCTTCAAGTGGCGCCTAGGGCACCTGCTCTACTTGCCGTACTCTACTTTCACCGTACCGTACTTCACTTTCACCACTCTTCACACCAACATTCTCTCTTCTTTTCTGGGAGCCTTTACAAATCTTCACCTTTGGCTCTGCAAGATAATGATCAGACATCCCTCCAGATGTCCCTCTCAGCACATTAACATCCACAAGGCTCTCTTTTACGCAACTATCAATTAACATGTAATCCAGTAATGCTCTTTGACCATCTCTCCCACTCACATACGTATA
This sequence comes from Panulirus versicolor, assembly GCA_032361705.1. Classification (NCBI taxonomy): domain Eukaryota; kingdom Metazoa; phylum Arthropoda; class Malacostraca; order Decapoda; family Palinuridae; genus Panulirus; species Panulirus versicolor. Next base: position 9,353 of record JAUUDZ010058351.1, on the reverse strand, counting down.
CTTATGTATATATCTCTTTCTAAAACAGGTATTCCCAATCACCAGGCATTTTTCAACACACACCTCTTCACTATTTCCAGTTACAACACTGAACACCTCATGTACACCAATTATACCCTCAGCTGCCACATTACTAGCCTTCTCATTCCAACCACCCATCACTATAACACGATATCTTGCATCAAATCTACTAACACATTCAGTCAGCTGCTCCCAAACACTTGCCTCTCATGATGTTTGTTTTCATGACTACGTGCATAGGCACCAATAACCACCCATCTCTATCCACTTTCAGTTTTACCCACATCAATTTAGAATTTACTTTCTTACACTCTATCACATACTCCCACAGGATTAGTGCTACTCCTTCCTTTAATCTTCTCTTACCCACCACTGACTTTACTCCCAAGACATTCCCAAACCACTCTTCCCCTTTACCTTTGAGCTTCTTTTGACTTGGAGCCAAAACATCCAGCTTCCTTTCCTTAAACATACTACCAATCTCTTCTCTCTTTTCATCTTGTTTACATCCACACACATTTAGACACCCCAATCTTAGCCTTTGAGGAGGATGAGCACTCCCCTCTTGACTCCTTCTGTTTCCCCTTTTAGAAGTTTAAGTACTAGGAGGAGGAGGAGGAGGGGGGAGGGGGGATTCCCTATCCCCGCTCCCGCCCCCTTTAGTCGCCTTCTACAACACGAGGGGAATACTTGGGAAGGATTCTTTCTCCCCTATCCCCTAACCTTCACTTTGGATTTGAAGCAGTTCGCAATAGTGAAATGTAGAGTGGATGTTACGTTTGTCAGGAAGACACTGAGTAGTATCGTTTAATCTTTTGGTTGCATTGTATCATTTGTCCTTCTACAAAAGCAAAGAATTCTTTTTTCAGTTTTTGAAAAGATGCACAAAAAATATTTTCTTTTTATTTCTATATCTCGGACTAAGACATAACTATTCCTAGTTTAGAAAAAAAGGTATCTGGTGGATTGGGTAATCTTATGATTACAAGTTTTGTTCATTAACATTTTATAACTTTTTTGATTCTATGATCATTGAAGAAAAACTATCAAAACCATTGTCTCCATAGTAATTAAGATGTATTTGTAGTTCAGGAAAACATCATTTACTAGATGGACTAATCCTAAGAAAGAGTAGCAAGTCCTGTTTGCATTAAGTGTTTGAAATATTTAGAGAAATACTATTAAAAGTTGTCGAATTAATAGTTGGATACAAGGTCGTGAGATATAGGAAAAAAGGGCAATTCATGGTGGACAGAAGAGATTAGAAATGCTGTGGAAGATAATGAAAAGGCAGATGGTAGATTGCTCAACAGGAAAGTACCAGTGAAAATTCAACAAAGGAGGACGAGAGGGGACGAGATTCAGTAAAAGCATCAGGACATTGCAACATTAATGGCAACATAGAGAGGAAATGGTCAATGGCAACACGGAGAGGAAATGTATAATAAAACTGATCCACTGTTAGTAGATGGTGATGATGTTAAGCAAGGAGGCAATAATGGCAGCTGAAGTCCATTTGTTTATTAGTATACTAGTTTCTTTTTTTCCTAATCTGATTTGTCCTGCCATATGTCTTTAAGGTTTTTAGCGCCCCCAATGCACTGTGGAAACTCTTGCCATTATTTTTCCCTTGCTTCTTTATTTGTGTGAGTCAAGATTTCCCGATCTTCTCTTTTACCATTGTTAACCCAATCTGCCATTAGCTAACAGGTTTTCCTTGTCCGATATTTGTTATAATCTCTCTCTGTGTTGACTTATATGAATATTTTTCTGTCTCAACTAAATGTGTCTAAAAGCTATCCATGTAGGCTGGTGTAGAACTTTTATACCAATTCCCTATATTTCGGGTAAACACTTCTTTGTCATCCTTGTTTGGTTTCAATGTACTTCTCTGATATTTAACCTGCTTAATTCCTAATGGTGGTTGAGCATACAGAATAGAATTATCACCGACCAACTCTATTATTATCTCACATTATCCCTGGACTTCCTGGCTGCTTATCATGCAGGCATAATCTAGCCTTCCTGCTTTGATATGAGTAATATCCATATTTCCTAACAATTATACCTCTGGGTTGTCTTGCAAAAGTTGTATGAGGTTTATTCCATTAGTATTAGCTCTACCCACCATTTCGAATATCAGTTGTTGAGCACTGAGATTTCTTACAGCCAGTGTCCAGAAATATGCAATTTGGAAATGATCTGGGTAAAAAAAAAAAAAAATCCAGAAATATACAAATTTGCCGTGTTCAGAAATCCCTTCTTCAAGAATATTTTCATGCCGACACTCTCTATTCTTGGTACTTTGCTGAGGTAATCAATTTGTTCCCCTAATTTAGACTTCATAATGCATGAGTAAAGTTCACTTATATTTTTTCTCGGATACAAATAAAATCCTTTATATTTTGTTCGTCTAAATATATTGGCTTCCCTGCTCTTATTCTCCTAAAAGGTAATCATCTTGATACTATTTTGAATGATAAAACAATATGCATCTTTAGCTTTGTTTCTTAAGCCATTAACTTCTGTACCAATTCCCTATATTTCTGGTAAACACTTCTTTGCCATCCTTCTTTGAATTCAACTTCCTCCTCTGATATCAACCTGTTATATTCCTATTGTTAGTTGAGCCTAGTCAGTCCATTCTTTATGTTCACATACTTTTTATTGTCTCCAATCAATTTCTAAGGTAAGCGCATTCTACCTGCATAGTTTCCCTTTTCCCTGCTCTACACAATCCCTAATTTGTATTTCCTTCCCTTTAGTAATCATTTTGTTTCTTGATCTTTTTTTTTTCAAAGATCTAACTCTTCCCTTTTCCCTCTTCTCTCTGCTTCCATTTCATTTACAACTTGATTTTCCTCTTCTTTCTCTATCACTATGTCAAGTGTTTTCTCTATCACTTCCATACATTTGGATAATCTATAACATCGTATGTACGCACCTTTACTTCCAGAGATTATCACTAATCTGACTGAGTGCATCACTACTCTCACCTGCCGCTTGTTGATCATCCTGTTGGTTCTTGACACCAACAACTCTTCCAGCCACAAGCACTTTTCTTATCCCTACCGAATCATCATGCCAGGCCTACCTAGGAATTAGTCTCCAGCACCCTTATGTTCTCCTGTTGTCGTGTTACTGGTAATCCTGTGTGGGCTTTTATGTTTGCGGAATAATACTCTCACATACAAATGAACCAACATCGGGTTTCCCACCATTACAACTACAAGGTCTAACCTTCTCTCCGTCTTTGATCTTGTCCCTATAGATTCAGGATTCGTGCCTCCTCCCGCAGGATCTGCAGTGTGGGTCCTGTTGACAGCTCCAGGCCTTGTGTCCCCATCTGCAACACTTTACACATTATTTGTTCTTCTGCCTATGGTGCTACCTTCCTGTGCTCTGCTCCTGTGATGAACGCTTTGTCCAGAACTTCTGCCCTCATTAGGGCAACGACTTGGCTTGTTGCTTCGCCTCTCATTCTTGACCTAAACAAACCGCTCGTTATCCAATAAGAATCTGGATCTAGTACTACAGGGCACCTGAAGACTATAATCGTAACTTTCTTCCTTTCGTCTGATTAAGTCATCAGTAATCCCCTGTACCCAACAGTTGTCAAAATGTCCACAGCTTCCGTAGTCCTTGCTGTAAGACAAGGCTTGTTTGTTCCCTCTTTCAAAAGTAAAATGAACAGACAACATTAATTAATCAGGGGTTGCAGGTGTTTGTAGACCTAACTTTCAAAAGAGGAAATATTATATGAAGAGGGAAATACAAACAGAAGAGAATTCCACAGCTTAGTTGCTTGAAGGAGGAGTGTGTGTGTGTGTGTGTGTGTGTGTGTGTGTGTTTGTGCGCGCGCGTGCGTATGTGCGCGACCAATATCAGCCACTGAGGGTTAATTAATGTTCTAATGAAACTAAGTGGATTTTTTATTTTTTTTTTATTTTTTACTGGGGTGTGTGACTGTAACGCTGTAGACATGATTCACGCGCCCTTTAGTTTCTTACTGAGGTGTGGGAGGAGTGGTAGGCGAGTGAAGATCATCAAAGTGGCTGGATAAAGGCCTCCCTCAGCACATCCACAAGTTCTTGAGCATCATCGATGTCGCCCTCGAAGGCGCGCTTTGCCGCTGTGACTGCCGACTCAGGGGGATCAGCTTTCATTACTCCAAATATGCGGCCACAAATCTCCCCTAGGTTCCATACATCCTCCTTCCTTTCTGCGGCACAGGCATCTTCAGCAATCATGTGGAACTCATCCTCAGGAGGAAGGAGGGCGAGAGCAGCCTCATCGTATCCAGCTTTCCCGAAGTCAATGACGCTCACGCTGGGTGAGGGAGAAGTGTTATCTGTCACCAGGATATTGTTTAGGTGGAGGTCGTTGTGGACCACGCCCAGGGTATGAAGTTCCTGCACACGTTCGCATATCTGCAGGGCAAGCATGCCGAAGTACGAGTCTGGGAAATCGAAGGAGGCCTCCAGAAGATCTTCAAGGGTTTGGTGTCCCATGAAGGACATCAAAAGAGACTGAGGGTCATGTGAAAGAGCCAGAAGTTTAGGGGCTCCTCCCGCACCATTCACTTTCTTAAGAAAATATGATTCCAAATGCAGGTCCTCGAAAGATGTATCCTTATTCATTTTCAATACAGCATCGCCGTCCTTCCATTCGACCAGATATGCAATGCCATAGAAGCCTTCACCTAAGACTTCCCCTTCTGAGATCAGGTGTGCCACGTCGGCCTGGGAGAGAATTTGCTCAAAGCACATGTTTTGAGATACTGATCAGTGAAGAGAAATCTTTGCACAGAGAACCGCTTTGTGTGCTGTCTGATTAAGGAATGAGTTTGAAGATTAAGGAGGTAGCCTTATATCCCACATAACTGGATTAGCCCGAAATATAGTGAAGGCACATTAACAAAGGCACCTTTATTATTCAGTGGTCTTTGAAGTGACTAATTCAAGGATGTAGTGTAGTGAAGACCAAGGTGTAATGAAGATTACTGTTAAGATGATATAAAGGTAAGGATAAGGTCACAGTCCAGTGGTGTTGAGAATGTAGTGGTGATGTATTTTAATGAAGATCATATTTAATAAAGATGAGGCTGTTGGGAAGATGATGAAAGGGTAAGGATAAGGTCACAAACCAATGGTGTTGAGGATGTAGTGAAGATTAGGGTGTAGTGAAGAACATGTAAGGGTAAGGGTAAGGTCAAAGATCAGATGTGCCTAGGATGAGGTGAAGATGTAGTGTAGTGGTGTAGCGAATATCAGGGTGTAGTGAGGACAATTTATGGGTAAGGGTAATGAGCCAAGAACGTATCAAAAATGTAGTGAAGATCAGGGTGTAGTGAAGATGAGCCTTTTGTGGAGATGATGTACGTTAAGGGTAAGGTCAAAGGCCAGCGGCGTTAAGGGTTTAGTAAAGATGTAGTGAAGACCAGGGTGTAGTGAAGATGAGGCATTTGTGAAAATGGGGTTATACTATAGTTAAACTGTAACGATGTGACAATGTTTTGAGGTTAGAGCAGTGGTTTTGTGAGGGTGTTGTACAGCATACTGAAGTGATGTGAGAATGTTCTGATGGCAGAATGTATAGTAGTGATGATGAGACAGCATTTTGTTACAGCGTACTGTAGTGAAGACATGAAAGCGTTCTGATGTTAGCGTGTACAGTAGTGATGATGTGACAATGTTTTGATGTTATAGTGTACAGTAGTGAAGATGTGACAGTTTTATGTTGAATGTATGGTATTTATTTTGTAAAGGTGTTCTGTTACAGCGTACTGTAGTGGACATGAAAACGTTCTGATGTTAGCGTGTACAGTAGTGATGATGTGACAATGTTTTGATGTTATAGTGTACAGTAGTGTAGATGTGACAGTTTTATGTTGAATGTATGGTATTTATTTTGTAAAGGTATTCTGTTACAGTGTATTGTAGTGAAGACGTGGAAGTATTCTTACGTTTAAGTTAGTGTACAGTAGTGATATTGTGACAGTGTTTTGAGGTTATTGCCCACAGTAGTGAAGATGTGACGATGTCTTGATATTAGAGTGTACAGTAGTGATCATGTGACAATCTTTTGATAGTATTGTGTACAATAGTGAAGATGTGACAATGTTTGAATGTTTGAATGTTAGAATGTCCAGTAGTGATCATGTGACAATCTTTTGATAATAAAGTGTACAGTAGTGAAGATATGACAATGTTTGAACATTAGAGTATACAGTAGTGATCATATGACAATCTTTTGATAATCTAGCATATAGTAGTGAAGATGTGACAATGTTATGATGTTAAAGTGTACAGTGTTAATGATGTGACAGTTACTTAGTGTACGTGAATATAGTATAGCATTATTAACCATCATTCGTACGGGTGACAGTTACATGTGGTTAGACAAGGCATCAGAGTGGACAAAAATAACCTGTTGTTTTCCATGATAATGAATGCCTCTTGGGGATATATGACCATTGGATAATACTCGGCATTAAGATCTAAATTTCCATATGATCTAATGTGACCAGCGCCTATCTCGGCCATGGAATGCCATACTATTATTCTTATTATTGTTATTATCATTATTATGATTATCATTACCATTACTGTCATCATTATTAGTATGAAGAAAAGAGCCAAGGATTGCTTGGCACTTTTGCTGAACGAGTTGAAGGACTGTTGTGAAAAGAGTGTAAGACAGTGAGTCCCAGAATGATATGGATAAAAGTGAAATGGTATTACGAGAGGTGAATGAGTGTTATCTCCTGGTTCCGATAGAAGTGAAGAAGGGGGGCAACTGAGTGGGTGCGTCAGCAATTTTGATGTAAGGGATCGAGTCATAACGAATGGTGATTTGAATCGAGAAGTGGGTGATGTTGCGACTGAGGGGTGGGTATATACATCTTGAGGGAACATGGGTACCCGACTGAGAATGAAAATGGTGAACAGATTGTGGTGTTGTGTGCAGGAGAAGGCCGAGTGACTGGGAGTATCTGGTTTGATAAGTGGGGGCTATACATATGTATACGTAGGTAACATGGCTAATGATAAAAAGGCTTTATCAGATTAGTTCATGATTAATAGATGTGCTACAGAAAGACTCATGTGCCGACAGGGTCAGCTAGTGGGATGTCTGATCACTTCGAGGTGGAGGCGAAGGCTAAGAACGCGGGAGAAGGGTTTGAAAAAAGAGAAAGTGATACGGATGAACTGAGTGCGCTCGAGTGAAGAGGAGAGAGTGATACGGATGAACTGAGTGCGCTCGAGTGAGGAGGAGAGAGTGATATGGATGAACTGAGTGTGCTCGAGTGAGAAGGAGATACCAATTAAGATTAGAGTGGAAAGATAACAGGAAGTGAGGGTACAACTACGTATGAGGAAGGTAAGGGAATGAGGGAAACATATGGCATGCAAGATATGGAACGTAGGCGTGTGAGAAAGGGTAATAAGCGGTGGGATGAAGAAGTTAAGTTTATCTAGTGAGAGAGAAAAAAAGGAAGTGCATGGGCTTTACCTGCAGGAAAGGAGTGACCAAGAGATCTACAACATGAAGGGGCTGGAGGTCATGAGGAGGAAGCGTTGTAAGGCAGAAAATGAGGACAGATGAGAATTAGGGTGAGAGAGCATCCGCAATCTCATGGAGAATTAGGAAATATACAACGAAATAGTGGCATTATGTATGCTCAATAAGCTGAAAAATATATCTGGTGGTAATAACTGAAATACTTAATTTCTATCTTTTGCCTTTTGAAATAAAAATGATTTTGCAAAATGATTCAGACAACCAGGATATCACAGTGTTAACATGGAGAACATCCAGTCTCGGCCCAGTACAGGTATAATGCTGTTGATAACCAAGACAAAAACGAAACATCATTGGAACGCTGACTGATTAAGATCGACCTAACATGAGCCCACAAGCAGCCAACAACCAGTCATGGTTGTACCCCCGTCATGCTACAAGCACACGAGCTTCCCTGTGGCTACCACTGGCTTCAGCCTCAGAAGGTATTACGTGACGAGACAAAGAGAGGTGGATGTCTATACCTAAGCTAATGTGAGGTTGGACCATATATCAAAAAAATGTTTAGCTATATCTGCCACTCTCCACGCCAGTAGTAAACCATAAAACTACGAACACATTACAGTTAGGAGATCATGGTAATTATGGCGAGTCAGACCAAGTTAGAAGATTATCGACTATGTTTCTCGCCGTTGTATAAAGTACGACGATGCATTTAAGTTCCAAGATTAATTTGTGATGCTTTGATGTCTGGAGATATAAGGCACAAATTATAAAGATATAGTTGACATTAAGCATAAGTTAGATTGTATATCTATCACATCTACTTCGCATATTCTCATCTGTACTTAAATACATACATATTTTTTGTATTTGTGAACATATTTGTCGTCTATGGTAACTATCAAAAAATAATCAACTGTTTTGCATTACATGTTCGTGTCGACATTCATCCACCTCAAGTAACAAATATCTCTTGGTCTTTACGTCTTCGCTTGAATTAAACTTAGATGATTTTAGTTTTTGAATGTGAATTCTGTTTTTTAACATTTCTATAGGTAAAAATTTTGAGGGATTTGTCTTCTCTTACCATTTTTGCAGATACCTGTGCACTTACCTAAGTATGCATATGTTAAAATGCGTATGTTAAAATGTCTGTTTATGTCTATGTGTGTGGCACATGTAATATACATGGGATGGAACACGAAATCAAAGCTCCCTCCCCATGAGATCCTATTAGTCATCACACAAACACAAGAGTCTAGTTGAAAGAATCCAGAGAAGCGCATCTGATGTGTTACCTGAATTAAATGAGAGGCTAAGAGCTACAGACATTTCCATCATGCAAGAAGAAAGAGTTGGGGGCGGCATGATTTACAGCCTTTAAGTTTCTGTATCTGATAGACGACGCTGACGAAGGTCATCTTTTCATGACACGCGATGACAGAGCCACCAGGAGTCACCATAACATGAAGCTAGGGCAATAATATTGTTAGAAAAGGTTGCGTGGATGGTGGGAGTAAAGTAAGTGATGAGGCTGTGAATGCCAAAAAAGTATACAGGTGTTTCAAAAGGTCTGTGATGGCAGAGTTAATAAAGTTAAGGAACCCAACGAGTCTACAATACTCTATCAGTATTATGCAGATAGATGAATATAGTTATTATGCTACACAAATATGCATATACACAAGCATCCACATCCATGCCCAAACACGCACAGAAATAGAGAGGCACACACACATACACACACACACACACACACACACACACACACACACACACACACACACACACACACACACACACAC
>JAUUDZ010058340.1:0-10319 GCA_032361705.1 Panulirus versicolor | reverse complement strand
CCCCCCCCCCCCCCCCCCCCCCCCCCCCCCCCCCGCGATGCGCAGAGAGATCTGACACCACAGACACATACACACACACACACGCACACACCACCAGATGTATCCTCCCCACACATTATAACGAGACGTGTTTAGACCACTTGTACTCGGCGAATTTATGAGACCCTGGGCTTCAGCGCGAGGAGCTTGAGCTGGTTTTTATCGTCGTATCTGGCCTGTGAAATGAACTGACTGTTACCATCAAACGTGAGACGTACGTTCAGAAGTGGCCCGTTCGTTCAGCGAACGGTCCTCAGTGGCTCTGGACGCCACGATTTCATGCGCTCGCATCACATGCGCTCGCATCACATGCGTGACAGGAGGAGGGGGGTTAACACGTCTGCTTCCCAAAGGCAAATTAAAACTGATCCGGAGGTTTGTCACTCTCGTTGAAGGGATGGTGAATGCAAGTGTGTACTCGTTTATTACGTACTGGGTATTACTGCCTGCTCGTTCCTCTCGGGCTGTGACTTAATCTAGGTCTTAACGAGGCTCCCGTTCTGCTTCGGCTCTGAAAGTTATCGTGTAGGTAGGTGCTACTGGGAGAGTGTGAGGAGGAGAGGGTGGCTGTGAGAGAGAGAGAGAGAGAGAGAGACCCTTTTGTAGTTGTCTGTACCGCCTCCTCGTGTGGTCTGTCTGTACATGTTGTCTGTCTGTCTGTGGACGTGTGAGTACTCAAAAGTTGTGACCGGACTCTGGCTGCTCAAGGTTGTACCGCGAGTGAAAAGTTAACCTTGAGCGAGGCTGTATGCCTGGGCGAAGTGCAGTCTCGTCAAAGAATTTCTCACTCCAAAGGAGTCTGCATTTCACTGCTGCTGGATGTAGCGCAGCCTTGGGCCGCAGGGGGCTTTAGAAAGGTCGTGGATAACACTATCACTTTTTCCATAGAATTTGGTCTTGAGGTGTTTACGGATCAATGAGTAAATATGAATTTATTCATAATCACCCAGGACCTCTTTCCAGAGGCGCTTCCAGCCCAAAGTTGCACTACATCCAGTAGCAGGGAAGTATGAACACCTTTGGGAATGAGTTCTGTTACGGGACTGCATGGGAAGGACAGACAGACAGCAGAGGAGCTGATGGTCTTTGAAGAGAAATACAGACAGCCGCAGAATATCGGGACTCGGGTATGTATGTGAGGGATTTGAAACGCTATATTATATATGCCTCTGATCCTTCCCTATACCAATGGATTCGGAATACATGATTGATACACTGGCGGATTAGATAACTTAGAATCACTGGAGAGACACCCTAGAGGACACAGTGTCACCTTGAGAGCGTTTGAGAAGGTTGCTTAATGACGTGCGCTTCGTCCCTCATTGTTCATTGGTCCACATCAGACTCGTTCTGAAAGTCAGCTGAGGGTCTTCGCTCAGACCAAAGGGTCCGCGTTGGCTGTGTGACTCTCGTGGGTCTAACGTGTTCGTTGACGATGGGGGGTGGGGGGGGGACAGCGCGTGTATGATTCCTGTGGTCAACAAGAACCGAGCCAACTTTTATACGTGATCCCCCACCTACTCCCCCCCTCCCCCGTCTTATCTCTATACTAATATCTTATCTCATCCCAATCTCGCCTCTCCCTCCAGTCCACCATCATCTTCCTGTAAAATCACTTCACCTCACCTGCATGTCCAGCACGGCGCCATCACGTTGCACCACTGTCTCCCTCAAGCCCGATATATCCCCTTTGGCTTTCTGCAGGAGTTCCTTCACCTTCGCGGTCTCCTGCCGCGCCGCCTGCAGCTGGGTCTCCATCTGGGCGCCCTCCTGGCTCAGACTGCCGACCTGGGACTCAAGTTCTCCCAGCCGACTCTGGAGAACGTCGAAAGGGAGAAGAGTTGTGTTGTCTCCGTAGTGAGAAGCCTCAACAAGTTGATGGTGTTGCAAGAGAGTGTGGGAAGTTTTTGAGAACAGGCGAGACACGTGTGGGGTTTGTGTGTTGTCGCCATCTCCGTGTTTTTCCTTCTACTATTTTTCAAAGTCTTTGGAGGACAAAGAGAAGATGAAGAAGCAGTACACCACGGTGAGGGTGAGAGGAGGAAAAAATGATACTTGTCTTTTCACATGCACTGGAACGCTGCGACAGGAGGTGCGTTCAGACGAGCAAACGTATAACTGAAGAGGTACGTTCAAGACGAACACATATGATGGTGCGTTCAAAGACAAATCGCACGGAGGTGGGGCGGTCAGGCGAGGTGAGTGCGTTCAGATGAACAGAGGTAAGGATGGAGGTGCGTTCAGACGATCAGACAGTGATGGATGTAAGTTGTGATAGATAGACGTAGTGATGGGGATGCATTCAGACAAACTGACACAGTGATGGAGGCAGTTGCAGAGAAATGGACATAATAATGGATGGATGTACGTTCAAAGGAAGAGGGCGAAGCGGTGGTTTAATGATGCATGATCGTGCGCTCGATACAGGACACGGCAGAATAAACTCTCTGGAGAGAGATCTATGTCGTCGGAAATCAACTTGTCTACAGTTCCATTCTACGGGACGGAACTCGTACAGAACGTTACTTCCGTGTCATATTACTGAGAAAGAAATGTCTTCATATGAGACGTGGAAGATCTCGTATTATCTCTTATCTTTTATAATACTGTCACATGATTTTTCCATTTAGTATATCCGGGGTTGAAAAGACGATATGCTGTCACTAAGGGACTGAATAATCGTTAAATAATCTACGACTCGTTTGAATACATACAACTCTAGTACAGCTGAATCATATGTCTCCAGCTGTTGTTCCATTTTTCATTAAAATCTAAGAAAGTCTGTAAAATCGAAAGGTCGTAAGCCTTCACATTCGTATAAGTATTAAGCAACGAGTCTTAACTTGCTACAGTTTATACAATGAATTAGAATTAGATGGTCATCCGTGCCACAGGGTTTCGACTTTCCAGTCATACGTAGATATTAAGTCACTTTCAATAAAGATACAGCGTGTAAGGAGATGTTACTGTTTGCTCCTCCTGGGGTACGGTTGAGGAGGTAGTTTTCCAAATGACAAAAAAAAAAAGATTAGAAGACACATCGACGTACATACAAACAAACATAAGGCACTAATAAACATGCACACACAAAATTAGTAGCTCCAATGATGTCGAGGTGTATCTTCGGAGCAGTGGGAGATCAATGTCTTGCTTTACAGTGGGTTCCAAATGGAGGTTTAGTGTCACAAGATTTGTCTCAAACAGCGTCTGTTATCTCTCTCTCTCTCTCTCTCTCTCTCTCTCTCTCTCTCGTTCTTTGTAATGTCCTTATCTTTACGACTTATCGCTAGAGTAAAACTTAAGAAGTAATCTTATGAAGATAACACACCACGCCCCTCACCCTTCTTACATCAGGGTCATGAACCAACCACTCTTAAGACTAACATTCACCTCTCTAATATCTTCATACATGATACCATAGATCATGTCTCCCTGTTCCCTGAATTTCCTTTTAGCCCTACTGTTGCCCTTGTTGGCAGTCATGGACCCCATGTCACTGTGGGTGTGGGAGTATACCATACGTCTGCTCTTCCACAGCAGAAGCTAGAAGTCGCGAGTGTATTGCTGTTCTCAAGGCTCCTATTTCCAAGCAAGTGTGTACCAACACCTAGGTGTCAGATCACCCACTAACCCTCGGTGAAAAGATCCGATTTTACAGATCGGTGCAGAAGGAACGATCACCCACTAAAGAGACTAAAGTCCAGGTGGTTTTGGAATAGTGGGTCAACTCTATCCTTGTCTGAAAGGAATTAGTCGCTGTTGTGGGGTATCTGGAAGCTTGGATGTGGTTTTGAAATGTAGGGAAATGATCGTAAAAAAAACCCTATCCCTTAATACCATGGGGTAATGATGTAGTTTCAGCCTGATAGACTATCACCTATCGTGATGATCTCTGTGAGTAACATATAGCATGCTGGAGGGGGGTGGCTACATGCAGCAGATAATGTGGCAGGACTAGACTACTGGCGAGGACAAGGCGCGTGCAGGTCCTCCGGGATCATCAAGGGCGCGTTCAGGTCTCCCTAAGGGGATGGCAAAGGGAGCGTTAAAACTTCCCTACGAGGAGGGTGTGGCGTGGCAAAGGATACGTTAAGGTCCTTCTATGGGGAGAGGTAAAGGGCGTGTTAAGGTTCCCCTAGGGGCATGGTTAAAAGGGGTGCGTTTTGCTCCTCCTAGGGAGGAGGATGGTGAGGGAGTTCGTGCAGACGGTGGCACAGTACCTGCAGCTGGGCATTACTCTCGGTCAGCTGGCTGGCTATCTTGGTCTGCTCCTTAGTGGCTTTGTTGCACTTCCGGACCTTGCCCTGTGTGCACACGCTCGTCACTACGTCTGCCTCGGCTATCTGTACGCCTCTTTCAGCAATCTGGACTATCTATACATCTATCTATCTTCATTATATATATATATATATGATACATATCTATCCATGATTTCATCCCCCTATCTTTGCATATCATGCATTATCAATAATTCCTTTTCCCCTCTCACACCAACATATCTCTCCCCTGTTGAAGGTAAATCATCACCGCTGCTCTACCCACAAACATACTTTCATCTCCCACATTATGCCTTACGTCTGTATTATCCAACCACTACGGCCGTGAGAGCTGATGTAAATCGCTAGGGATGTGTACGTCTCTATCCATTTTTGTCACAAGATAATTATCTTATTTCTATAGCAGGTCAGAGAGGGTCCTTCGAAGTATCGCCAAGCACTTTTTCTTTACTTATAAAATCCCTATTATTATCACTACTACAATTACCAAGATTATTGTTAGTATAATCATTATTATTCGTTATCATTTTCATAATTTATCACTATTATTTACCACTGCGACCCCTTTTCTAGGCGCTCCTCTAGCTTCAAAGCTGCGCCACCATTAGCAGCAGGGAAATAACTTTTCACTCGCGGTGTAGCCCTAAGTGGGCGTCCTCCCCTGGTGTCACAACACACACAAGGTCTCTGCAGCAGGTGAACAAGTCGAACTGTGGGATGTCGCAGGGTAGAACCCGGCCGTGGGTGGCCAGCTCCTGACCCCACACTGTCAGACCAACATTCTGGGTTATAACCATCACCAACATTGCTTTCCATCCTACGATCTGCGTCACATACAAGCGTTCCTCTTAGGCAAACATGGTTTGAGGTCTCTTCTTCCACCAGTCTCTCTTCCTTGCATTCACTCATCCTCTCTTTACCTCGCTTCTCCCTTAAGCCATCATCTTCATCTACTACATCTTTTTCCTTCCCATTTCTCCAAAACCCCTTCCCTCTTCCTGTCCACACTCCTTTCTCTCTTCCTTTCCACACTCCTTCCTTCCCTCTTCCTTTCCGCACTTCTTACCCCCCCCCCCTCCCTCTTCCTGTCCACCCTCCCACCTTCCCTCCCTCCCTCCTCAAGCTTTTCCCCCTCACCTCCTGTACGGTGACCTGGGCGTTGGCAGCGTCCAGACTCTCCTGGGTACTCTTCAAGAGGCCCTTGGACGCCACGGCCTCGAGCTCAGCCTTCTGCACCGCCGCCTGTGGGTGTGTGGGAGGAGACCTCACCGTCAGAACACATATCTCGTACACTCGCCCGAGGATATATCAATAGAAGCTAAACTATTCCAGTCTTGCTTAGTATGTCCTTAACAGTACGTAACAATATACATACAGATGAGCTGATCTATATGTGATGTCACTTCTATAGGCATAGTTCCGCATTCAATAGTGTTTTACCCTTGATAACTACGTAGTGATGATACGGATATTATACATAACACATTCTTCTCTCTTTAGGCCTAATTCCTGGTTGTCACTTCATATATCCTTGCCATTACGCGGTAAAAGTACAGATGAGCTGATTTGTATGTGATAAAAACTTACATCTATACATCTAGTTAACAAATGTTATCTAATACGTCCTTGATAGTATGGAGTCAAGATATAGATACTTATCTATATCTAATAACAAGCCACCTTCATCACATCAGTCCGAATACGACTCGTAGCCAGTGATATCTTTAATATCCTATTATGTGAACCTCCTCCATACACGTTCCAGCTGTGAACCTTCTCAGTACACGTCCCATAAAGCCTACAATATTTACATTAATGCTCCCCTCTCACCCAGTCATTCTTCCTCCAATTGCTCTTCTAGACTCTTCTCTCCCTCTGCCTTCACTCTCCTTGCTCTCTTCCCCTACCCTCCTTTCTCCTCTAGTACACTCACCCTAAGCTCCTCGTTGGCGGCATCCTTCGCCTTGACCTCCTCCTGCGTCTCCTCCAGTAACTTGTCCTTCGTAGCCAACGTCGCCTCGGTCTCCGTCACCTTAGCCTAAAAAGGGGAGGAGAAGTGGAACGATTGATTATTATACGAGCAGGTGTGACGGACCAATGATATCACGGGCTGGCCTAAGAGAAAAGGCGATATGATATCAGGCAACAGATAAGGAAAGTATGATGTGGGGAAACCGTGTCCCGCCCGACTGAATTTAGCGGGTCAATGTGGTGTTGGTTGAACCATACAGTGAATGACAGGGATGGTCCCGGTGACCCATACGATGTCATAATCTGATGGAAGGAGGGGACAGGACGAAGGCTGACCCATGATGAACGGGTGGTGGAGATGTGATATGACTGAGGTAATGATGTATGAAGGTCGTGTATCGTTAAGAATTGTAGCCAAAGACGATAGCAGGAGTGGGAGGGGAAAAAAACAGACGCCACCAAGAACTGTAGCAGAAGACGATAGCCAGAGTGGGAAGGGAAAAGACATGTTGACAAGGAGTCGGCAAATGATTATGACAGAAAGGACATGAACAAATTATTGCGGTAGATAGGGAGCTGATATCTGTGATAAGAGCAAAAGATATCAAATCCAGGGATTTCAATACTTAATGTTTAACCCTTTCTGCTGTGAATTTTGCTAAACGATTGTTGAGATATATTTAAGACAGTTTCTATTCTATTGCGTGATCAGTTTCTGTAGTAGGTAAGGCATCTGAAGTCAGTGTAACATTCAAGTTATAGTATAGTAAAAGTAAGTATATAAATACAAGCACTTAAGTTCTTAATGCTCGGCTGCGATACTGTGAAGTGAATGTATGATCAAACTGCTGCTTACTGATAGCTACTTACAGATATATTCACCTGTAATTGCCTATTCTATGGGTACAAAGGCAGCAGCTAATGATGAACAGGTAGTCAAGCAGTGAATTGTGGGAGTACATTGATTAATGCTGGGTAAATCAGTCGTGCTATGAAAAGAATATTCGTTACATGCTTTATATGGCGAGGAGGGCTTGGCTGAGGTAGAGATGCGATCATGCGTCGTTGTGAGCATTGCTGATAGACTGGTGGTCCAAGAAGGTTAAAAAAGGTGGAAAGTTTTGATCAGATGTGAAGACATACTGTTTAAATGAAGCATAGGAGAAAGCGGAGATTGAAGGGTGATTGTTTGAACGAGGCCATCACCACCACTCAGATGAAAGGACGAGTCTGGTTATTGCTCTTTCGAGGTTCAACTGTGTTAGCTAACGAGAATAATGCAGTAGCAGCAGTGGTAGTCGTAACAAAGAGGTTAATGGCTGAATGTGACTGGTGGCGGAGTTAAGGACTGTAAGTCATGGCAGATATCATAACTCTTTGATTGATGGCAGAGTTAGTGGCCGACTAATGGCAGAGTTAGTGGCCAATTAATGGCAGAGTATGTGACTGACTACTGAGAGAGTTAGTGAGGGAAGTGTGACTAGCATTGGAGGGATATCAGAAGTGTTGTCTGACACAAATGGTAATATTAATCTGTCAAAGGAGATCTCAACCCATGAAAATCCTAGTGTCAGCCTGACCTGAGCCTTTGACTCCTTCTGCAAGGAACCTTTGAGAGCTAGACTATTCCGTCTCGCCTGGAATTCTCCCAGTGTTCGACTACGTGTCTGTAAGCTGAAGTGGCTGTAGTAAAGTACCGTAAGCATGTGTGTGCTGAGAAGGATATCTTTATAACTCTTTGCCACCAGTAGTGTCATGTCTGCTCACCAAGCCATGCAAGAAAAGGCCCTCAAATACATCCTGAATGAGAGAAATGCAGTTATCAGCATTATAAGGCGATGCTGACGTTGCAATATCCAGTGCCTCAAAGCAGCTTTCAAAGCGGAAAGTGTGCAAATATATTATCCTGAAAGAAGAGGTCTTCCACCACCACAGTGGTACAGCACCACCATCGTGCAGACCCAGTCATGCAACATTGGTCATTCTTTTTATCATTGCTCCACCTTCATGATCTCCAGCTCGGCTGTGGTCTCTTGGTTCTTCGTCTTGTAGGCGAGGAGCTCTTCAGCCACTTCCTTGCCGCTCTGCCCCTGTGCCTTCAACAGCTCCTCCTTCTCGGCCAGCTGCTGCGCCTGCTGCGTCAGGGCCTCCTGCAGTAGGTAGGTGTCCAAAAGGTCGCTTTTAAGGTAAACCCAGGTCATGTGGGGGTTAGGAAAAGTCATAACATCTTTAAGAAAGCTATGAGAAGAACTCTGGTGCACATCAAAGATGGCTCGCGTGCTATGAGGTACCGTGTGCGGAGATATTCACTTATTGGTGCGCCTACTGCTGGCCTTACCGTGGTGATCGTAACATGAGGAATCTACGTATATATTCAGTCCTACGAATAAAATATGACATGTTGACAGCTGTTCGTTTATCTAATCATGCATATAGACTGTTTATTCGTAGGATCCACTGAGGACTGGAAGTAAGGAAAAGATGCAGAAAAGCGACAGCATTCAATAAGACGAGGATCCTACCATGCAAGGGTAGACATAGACAACAGATGACCTCAAGAGGTTTTGGCAAACTAAGAAGATTGAAGACAATCAATGACGTGTGCGTGTCCATTTACAAAACGGACCTGTCACCTAGATAGCAGTCGATCGCTATATTCCTATCTACATATAATAAAGCCATGCTATAAGACATCAAGCGTGCTTTATTTGACTAAGTGTATGACACCGTCACTACATCTAGTCATTCATGAACTCTGAGGGAAAGGAATAAGCTTCTGAGACTATCATGGAAGTGAAGCGAGGAGCTTGAAGTGGTTCACAGAGGGAGGTGCCAGAGTGGAGGGAGGGTAGGTAGAAACAGTAGTGTGTTACCGTACCTCTGATTCTTCGTTCCTTGCTTGCAGTTGAGCATAGCTCTCCTCGAGCAGCCTATAGGCCTCCACATTCTTGGTAAAGGTGGACTCGAGTTCCGCCATTTTTTGCTACGGCAGATGCGAGGGTAGAATGGGTTTAATTTACATCCCAAGAGGAGAGGGAGAGAGAAATTTTGCCTGGTGTGATCCAGTGACATGAATTATCAACAAAGATCAGATGTTATTATTACTATTACTGAAGACAGAAGGATCATTGTGAGGAATATCATTATTTCTCTTCCTATTCTTCTGATTCTATCATAATCATTATGATCATTATTACTATCGCTATCATTATCAGTATGATCATCATTACTACCATCAATAAGTTATTTGATATCATAGTAATATCATTAATTATAGATTGCTATTATAATTATTACCATTATTATTATCTCTATTATAAGCATCATTGTTATTATTACAATCTTATCGTTATCATTTCTGTGACCAATATGATAATCACATGATTATCATTTTCAATATTATCATTATATTTCTTAGTGTTATCAGTCATTATCATATTTATTTATGATCATAATAACGATAAATGATCGTTGTCAACACCATTACCTCGTTAGTGTTGCTACTATCATTATCACTACTACCATACTACCACGACTATCATTATAATTTTCCTATGAGTATTTAATTACTACATTATGTGCTATACTTATAAAGTACTAGTCGTTTTTTAAACTTTGTCAGTAATTACGAATGTATATAATCTTTTTAAAAAAGATTTTTACAGTTTCATACTTTTACCCATCAATATAGGAGTTAGTAGTATGTATTTTAACATTAAAGTACAAAAAGGAATTTAAGCATTGATTTATATTCTTAATCTATATTCTTGTCTTAAACTTGATTACAGACGTTTTCCTTGAGATTATAAAGTACAAAGATGACAATGAAGACGTAACTAAGTACAGTGCTGATGATAAAGGACATAACTAAGTACGGTGGTGACACTAAGAACATGATATACAGCTGATGACAAACATGGCTACAGTAAGAACACGACTAAGGACACAGTTAATACTAAGGACATCCGCAAGTACAGAGTTAACATTAATGATTAAATTTAGTATTTTGTTTGTTTACTACATACACACTAT
>JAUUDZ010058329.1:0-10319 GCA_032361705.1 Panulirus versicolor | reverse complement strand
TTTAAGCAGCTACATCAGACACATATACTGTCACTTTAAGCAGCTACATCAGACACATATACTGTCCCTTTAAGCAGCTACATCAGACACATATACTGTCACTTTAAGCAGCTACATCAGACACATATACTGTCCCTTTAAGCAGGTACATCAGACACATATACTGTCACTTTAAGCAGCTACATCAGACACATATACTGTCACTTTAAGCTACATAAAACAACCACACTCGTTCTTAAAGCTACATCAAAAAAAACAAACAATCGTACTTTGAGCTACACCAAACATATACCACGTCACCTTGAGCTATATGAAAACACACACTGTCACTTTAAGCAGGTACATCAAATACATATACTGTCACTTTCAGCTACATCAGTCATATACATTGTCACATTGCCCCACATGTAACACACACAGTGTCGCTTTAAGCTACATCAGACACATAAAAACTCACATTAAGCTGCATCATGCAGAAACACTGTCACATTAATCTATATCAAACACGTATGCCCCCACTTTAAGCTACATCAATCACATACGCTGCCACATTATGCTACATCAAACACAAGCCCTATCACATTAAGGTACATCAAACACAAACACGCTTACATTAAGCTACATCAAACAAGTACTCTCACACAATTGATGGGTCAAATACAAACAATCACATTAAGCTACATCAAATATACAAAGGTCACAATCCTACGTCAAACATACACACTTCACTCTGAGCAAAGGCAAACACATGTATTGTCACTTTAAGCCACATCATACACATACATTGTCACATTAAGCTATATCATACACATACATACATTGTCACTTTAAGCTACATAAACACTTACACCCTCACATTATGCTACATCATACACACACAATGTCACTTTAAGCTACATCATAGATATACATTGATTCATTAAATCACACTAAACACCTACAGCGTCACATTAAGCAACATCAAACATAAACTCACACTGTCACTTGAAGCTACATCAAGTACATATGCTGTAACTTTAAGGTACATCAAACACATACGCCATCTCATTAAGCTACATCAGACTCACACCCTGTCACATTAAGCTACATCAAACGCACAAACATTGTCTCGTTAAGCAAATTCAGACATACATTATGTCACTATTAGCTACATCAATCCCACACACTGCTACATTAAGATACATAAAGCAAATACTTTATCACTTTAAGCTACATCAAACTTATTCTCTGTCAATCTAAGCTACATCAAACACCCATACACACACTATCATATCAAACTACGTCAAACACATACCCTGTCACTTTAAGCAGATATATGAAAAACATTCACGGTCACTTTAAGCAGCTACATCAGACATATACACTGTCACTGTAAGCAGCTACATAAGACACATATACTGTCCATTTAAGTCATATCAAATGAACGCACTATCACGTCAAGGTACGTCAAGCATAAACCCTCGTACTCTAAGCTACACCAAAAATATATGATGTCACTTTAAACTACATGAAAACACACATTGTCACTTTAAGCATCTACATCAGACACACACACACTGTCACTTTAAGAAAGTACATGAAACACATATAATGTCCCTTTTGTCTACATCAGTCACATGCACTGTCACATTAAGCTACATCAGACATTCACAGTTTAAGTTTAAGGTGTAGAAAACACAAGCAATGCCAAAGCAAATTGAAATCAAACACATGCCCTGTCACTTTAAGTTACATCAGACACTAATACTGTCACTTTGAGCTATATGAAACACATAAACTCTCAGTTTAAGCTACATGAAATACATACAGTGTCAAATTAAGCTACATCAAAGAAATACAATAATTCATTCATTTGTATCAAACAGACACACTGTCGTTTTCAGATACATCAAACACATTCACTGACACATTAAGCTAAATCAAACAAATACACTGTCATTCCAAGCTCCATCAGACTCCTTCAACGGTACATTAAGCCACATCAAACACACACACACACACACACACACACACACACACACACATGGGCACCAAGCTCTCCTCGCTGAGCTAACAGCATATATCTGGTCTAGAGTCATAATAGACCACATATTAGCATGTTTACGAAAAGGAAATGAGATGGTCCAGATTTGTCTCTTTTTTCACCTTTGTAATAGTTATTTGTTGGCAAAAAAAGGTACCCTAATTCCTGTGTGTGTTCGCCCCTGTGGGGCTGTTGTGTTGGCGGCGGTGGACAAAGATCCGGACGCTGGGGGTCTTTGGGCAAATCCTGCTGAGAAACGTCGATCTAGGGAGATCGAGGAAAACGCCCGCTCCAGCTCCCTGGAAAACCTTCGAGTCGTCTTCATCCAGCTTTTCAGATAACCGCTGGATGCAGAAGACCGCTCAGCGAGGGACCGTAGCTGTACGAGCACGAGAACTGACTTAACTTCAGTCCAGGAAGAAAATACTGTCGGAAACTTGTGTTTATGGGAGGTGTTTGAAGTGTCGAATAATCTATTTCCTGTGCATATCTGAAGTATCGAGTAGTGTGCTTGTTTTTTGCTGTTTACGTTAACTTGGCCCGTGTGGCAGTTAAGGAAAGGTAAGGGGGGAGTGTGTGAGCCAGCTGTTTGAGGCGGTGATTCCCGGTACAGGTGATGGGGGAGGGGGGCTCTTGACACGAGTAGTTTGAGCAAGTTTGGTTGTTAGTACGAGTCGGGGGTTATGTGCAGCCTCAACTTTGATATGTGTTGCTAGAGCAGCCTTGGGTTTACTATGTGTTGCTAGAGCAGCCTCAAGTTTTCTCTGTGTTGCTGGAGCAGCCTGGAGTTTGCTGTGTGTTGCCAGAGGAGCCTGAACTTCGGGTGGCACATGTCGTTGTAGTTCCATTGTGTTGTAGTATTTGAAGCTTGTTTTGTATTCCTGGAGAGGCTTTTAGTTATTGTGTTTTACTGGAACGGTTTTCACTTTGTTGTGAGTTGTATCTCAGTTAATAGAACATCACATTCTGTCAAAAATCTAACATCACTCACAACTCGCACAGTCTTATAAGTGTTCCCAGACATTGAGATAGACCTTCGACCTGTGACATTAGATATGACGTTCCAGAGAACGAAGCTGCCAGTGACAGAAGCCCATGCCTGGCTTGCACTTGGCCCGGCTTTACACTCACCATTATCAGAAGATAACTTTAAAGATTAACATTGTCTCTGTTTGGTGGAGAGCACATGTGGAGCTCACACGTACTTACCTTATTTTAAGATCTTAAAGTCTTCATTCCTTGTTCCGGAGTGTATCACCCTCCAATTTGTCTCTTGGAATGGAAATTTTGCATCTCTGACCACAACAGCAGCAACAGAAGAGTATTTAGTGATAAGGTTTATTATGCATAATTATTATAATTCATGCAGCAGTGACTGATCCATGGAACAGCGGCTGATTGTTGTATGCAGCATTGAATGTTGCATGGAGCAATGACTTCTGTTTGAATCGATGATTGTTGCTTGGAACAGTGAGTGTTGCTTGGAATAGTGACTCTCACCTAGAAGACAATAATCAGTAACGTTAACATTTCCGAAGTTGAATGAAGTTAATACATTAATTCCAATGTGATGTGAGAAACTTCATTTGTAGAGACGATTTACATGATGCCTTAGCCTCAAGGGCCGGGCATTACGACCCTTCAGCACGACGTAACTTCCCTTTAAGTAGGACTCAACGACCGTTAGATATGATGGCCTGGCCTTTGACCTCATCTTTAAGGATTAGGTTAAAGTCCGTGTCATCACACCCACTGGTCGTCGTCTAGTCTTGCTCAAGGTTCCTACCCTGTGCTCAGGCGATCAAATAACCGCAAGATCGCATAAGATGAATATCTTGGCGAGGGAAGTGTCACGCGTGGAGCATCGGGGTGAATGAAATACGAACTGTGTAATTGATTGATGATCACTGGTTCAGTACCTTGCTCCCTTTTACTTTAAGATCTGTTTTTTTTTTTTTATGATGAACGTTATAGACGTGAAAATATCAGTAGTTCTAACGGTGTGTGAAGGATAGTATATGGAGAAAAATCATCAGTGATTTGAGTGGTATACATTGCTAGTAGGTGCAAAATCAGGAATGATATGGGCATATGTAGCCAGTTATAGTAAACATCCGGAAGTGATGTATGTACTTTTAAGTAAATTAAATAAAAAATTTTATTATGTAACGTATCACAAATAAAGAAAATCAGGAATTTTGATATTTGAAGCCAATCAGAGGTAAAGAAAGTCAGGAATTTTATGGGTCTGGTCTATCATGAGTGGAGACAAGAATTTAAATTCCTATCGTGAATCAAGAAAACCAGGAATTTTAATGTTGTGTATAAGCTGAAAAAAAAATAAATCATGAGGGACTGTGACTGCCTATGTATGCAGCCTGGCCAAATGCAAGCCTAGTCGCTCGCCAGAATGCTGTAGACCTCAAGCATGAAATGAGAACTGCAAATCTTTGTGTAGTATTGTTTCGGGGTCCACTTGTCACGCTTCATAGCAGTTTTCCATCCCTGTAAAAGGTTTTTGTTGGCTAGTGGTAAACTGGGACGCAGCATGCAGTGAGCCCAGACGACGTGAGGTTATTCCTGGTACGTTTCAAGCCATGATTTGTTTTATGAATCAGTCTTTCCTGGGACAGCAATTTTTTTCTTTATTTTGAAGTGAAGTTTGTGTATTTTGTGTCGTACTAGAAAGGTACATTTTATTGATATTATTGTGTAGAAACTTGGACAGACACACACACACACACACACACACACACACACACACACACACACACACATTCAAATACAAAAGTATTGCAACGGCCAAAAATACAATTGATATTGGACTTAACGAATTCAAGTTAACATATCAAGTCTGAAGTTTTAGAGTAGAACTTTTGTTAAAGTTTATATAACTTTCTCTTTGATTTTACAGTTGTCACATAGCAGTTGGCATTATTACTTTGTCTAGTCTGGGTATCAGGGTTGTGGGCTGGTTTCAGGAGTGTGTATGTGAAGATTCGCCAGGTTAAGTCTGGCACTAGCTCTTGTCAGTGATATATCCCGTTCGCTGTGTGCCGTAATGGAGTGAATATTAAAGGAAGTTGATTGGAGCAGAAGAGAGTTTAGAAAAATCTAAATTTCCTTAAAAGTAATGATATAGAAAGTAAGTAACCTGCTTATGAAGAAATGAAAAGATGATATTTACGAAATCAAGGATGGAAATGAAAATTTTGGGAAAAGGATGAGCGAGATTATAAGACATATTGAAAGACAATTTTGTTAGGTGTATAGATGCGTAAAGGTGGGAGATCTGTAAAGCTAAGATTTACCAGACACTTGTGGTAGGCAGCTGGTGACAAAGGAAAGTCTGTGTGTGTATGCATGTCTGTGTCTTTGTGTGTGTGAATGTGTGTGTGTGTGTGTATGTGTGTGTGTGTGTGTGTGTGTGTGTGTGTGTAACCGTGAAGGGAGTGATGTAAAGAACTGGCCAGGAATGATGACTGAAAAGATGTGGGCGTTGATGTTGGTTTAGGGATCAAGAGTTTAAAGAGTAAGTGTTGGGGAAAGGCAGGCTTTACGAAGGAAGTTAGAAGCAGTAATATATCAGTAGACTTCTAAAGCAGGTGGTGTGGATGAAGTGAGGAGTGAGGTGAGGAAGAGTGGAACTGGCATTTGATTTAACGAAGGCAGTGATTGTTCCAGTGTGTAAGGGGAGAGGGAGATACTAGAAGTATAAGAACTGTAGCATAGTTGTAAGCCTTCACCCCAGAGTTAGCAAGGCGATATTCCAAAGATGAAACTTTGATCTCCATATAAATCCAGAGGTTAGAAAGAATCTCTTGATGCATCCAGGTTGCTAAAAGGGAGTGAACCCCTTTTCTGTACATATGCACATACTACATACGGAGTTAATGGAGGAGGTTTTAAAGAACAGGACTTATGAGGCATTTAAGGATTGAAAAAGGCATATGATAAAGTTAAGAGGAGAAACTGAATAAGTTATGCTTTCTCTTTTTCTCTGAATCTGTTTGATTTCTAATAGTTTTTAAGATCTCCTGTAATGGAGATAGTGGTCACTACGGTGAAGGGTGGTGTCCGTGAGTGGTTTGAAGGGGAATGTTGGGGTCAGTCAGTCAGCTCTGTGGCATCACCACGACTGTTTGTATGGATGGGACTTTGTCACTTGGAGAGCGACAGCTGAACCATTATACACAGAAGCTGTAGTTCTGGAAATCAGAGGTGGAGTTGAGTAGAGTATTGGTTGCCATGATGATATAAGCATAAATTAATAGTACAGAGACCAAGTTGTTTGGTTGTTTGGGCTCTAGACCTATCCCCTGCCTTGGTCATTTAAAGCCATCAGTGTTCAGACTACAACCACCTAGAAAAACCCGTAACACTTTCAGGTTTAGGAGCAGTTGCGACGACCACATACTGTATCTGTATGTGGCTCATGTGACGTAAAGTCTTGTACTTAACCTTTACTACGTGATTTTGTGTTTGCTTTCTGTGGTAAGTTAAGGAAATAATTGTATACTCTCGGTATGATGTGTACTTTTCTCACACCCATTTCTTAAAAGAATTTTTGGTTTAACAGACTTTAAGGGTTATGTCTCAATCCCTTGTCCCATTAGTTGATTGGAGTACAACAGTGAGTGTCCCATCCTCCTGGAAATGAACTTTGGGATGTAACTAAGGGCTTGGGCATGTTGTAAGGTCATCATGTTGTAAGGTCATCTTGTTGTAAGGTCATCATGTTGTAAGGTCATTATGTTGAAAGGTCATCGCAGTAAGAGTAACGCGTTGTCAAATAGCTTTATTGTGTTAATGACTGTATTTTTTTCTCTTACTTTGTAACTGGTTTTAAGAAATGGCTCATTACCTCAAGAGTTTTCATATGTCAATAACGAATATTTTTTTACGTTGTCTGTCACTGATGTTGAGGAAATGCTCAGCACTCGGGAGTTTTTATTTGTTATTAACGAATGTTCGAAAGCTTTCTGTCACAGATGTTGAGAAATTGCTCAGCTCTTTTTTTTTTATGTTAGAGGAATATTTCTTTATGAGCAACATTCTAATGAATATTTTTCCTTATTCTTTTTTACCACGTGTTACGAAATCGCCTGTGCTTTGGAATTCGTATTTATTATAGAAACTTGCCTTGTGTGAATGAGATTTTGATCGGTCTTTTATTTGGCGAAATATAATGATATTTATACAAAGCTACTTTTCTTCGACATCTTAAGTTGGAAACATAGGAACAAGAAACATTGGAACGCGTACACAGTGAGGGTTCTTGATAAGGTCGTAGATGCTTAGTGACAACGTATATGTGGTCTTGGAATCATCTTGAACCATGAAGAAAGTGTTGAAGAGTTTCCTGTTTGGTGGTTTGTGCTTGAAGTTGACGGGTCTAAATGACCCTGGCCAAAAAACACACCCAACCAGGCCAGCCAACCATGAAGGCTCGTAACAGTTTCCTTTCATGTGAGGTTGTGTTCTGTAAATGAGGACTAATGCCTTTGTCATACACATCAAATATTAAAAGTGCTCATTCAGCGACCGTACGCTCGAATGCTAGATAATTTGCTTACGGCCTGTATCCTCCGAATACCTTGATTGTCCATTGTGTATTGTAAAAACTTATCGATTGCATACGTTGAATGAATTGCTTGTCAGTTGTATGATTTGAATATCTTCCATGTTTGCTGCATGATTTGAATAATTTTGTCTATACAGTTTTAGAATTATCTGGGTTATGCTCCCTCGTGCGAGCTAGCGCCAGGAACAGACGGAGAAAAGGCCACATCCGCTCACATCCAATCTCTAGTTGTCATACGTAATGCCCAGGAGCCACTGATGCATACGGATTTCTGATGCGTCAGAAAAGTTGCAGTCATAGAGTTAGGATTTTATAATGATCTGATTAATTACTTTTTCCTCTTAAGTAGGTTCAAAATTGTTCGACTTCTACTCTTCCAGACGTTGTGGAGTGTGGTCACGCACCTGAACTGTGTGGGTTCCTGTGTGCTCATCACCGCTGTGACTTCACCAGTAGAGCACGACCCTTGAGCACAACGGTACGACCCTTCAAGGGTCAGGTCAAAAGCCAGACCATCGCAACCAAGAAGTGTACCGTCTTACACGAGGGTCGAACCGTTGTGCTCAGTGATCGTAACGCCTTGCCCAGGGGTCGAACCGTTGTTTCAGATGGACGTACCGTCGTAATCAAGGGTCGATATTGTCGTAACATCGTGCTTGGTGACCGTACCACCGTACTTAAGGGTCGAAGTTTTGTGCTTAAGGATCGTACCGTCTTCCTCGAGGGTCGAACCGTCGTCCTCGAGGGTCGAACCGTCGTGTTAAGGGATCGCACCATCGTACTTCCGTCGTTGATATTTTAACATGAAGACAGAAATTGATACGTCCTTTTCAAAATATATTTCGTTTCATAATTCTTAGATGTGATTCTAATAGAACTTGTGACTCGTGTAGATGTTGATTATACCTGTATTATTATTATTATTATTATTATTATTATTGTTGTTGCTGTTGTTGTTGTTCCTGTTATTTTTGTGAGAGATTGTTTTCCAAATGGAAACGATGTTGTTACGATTGGTTTATGTGTTATCAAAAGGACGGCTTCAGCAGAGGAGGGTTTAGAATCCGTCTGATGATGTCTATTTTATCAACTTGCGCTCATAATGTACCAGGGAAGCATACATTCGCATGTTCTTATTGTGATGTAATTTGACGAGG
The DNA here is from genome assembly GCA_032361705.1 of Panulirus versicolor. Lineage (NCBI taxonomy): Eukaryota > Metazoa > Arthropoda > Malacostraca > Decapoda > Palinuridae > Panulirus > Panulirus versicolor. Next base: position 1,555 of record JAUUDZ010058329.1, on the reverse strand, counting down.
GCACTGTTGCAAATACTGTATTTGCGAAGTGATGTGTATATCGTTGTAAGACTTCCGTGTGGTAGCGGCTCAAAATTTAGTTGAAGGATAATGCGGGAACAAGTTCGTACTTAGAAAACGAGTGTGTGCGATAAATTGTTTGGTCGTTGTCTACGTATCGGTGTCATTGTGAAGGTTTATAAGAGTCTCACTAGTGTCACGTAAATTTCAGTCATGACGTGGTGGGCTGGATGATGTGATGGGCTGGATGACGTGGTGGGGTGAATGACGTGATGGGGTGAATGACGTGGTGGGCTGGATGAGGTGGTGGGCTGGATGAGGTGGTGGGCTGGATGAGGTGTTGGGCTGGATGACGTGGTGGGCTGAATGACGTGGTGGGCTGAATGAGTTGTTGGGCTGGATGAGATGGTGGGCTGAATGACTTGTTGGGCTGGATGACGTGGTGGGCTGGATGACGTGGTGGGTTGAAGGAACTCTGAGCATTTTCACGTGAATTGAGTTCAGACTTACGTGCCGAACGACCTTACCACGTGAAATGAATTGATCACCTTCACCTCTAATGAATTCTCAAATTTCCTTCTTTCTTTATTTTTTGTTGCTTATGCTTAAAACATATATCCTGGTTGACGGTACCACACAAACCGCTTGGCCAAAATGTCCTTGAACTTTGACCTTCTTTACAAAGTCGAGGTTTTTTTAATCACCTTCGCAGAACTTTGGTTAATGTTCCTCCCTTGACTGGTCTCGACTCGAGCGCTATATCCCCACAGATCTGGTCGGTTGTCATACTGCTTCATGCCACAATATCACCCTTATGGATGAATGTTATCAGATATGTATGAATATTCTCACTTCCAAATGTGGATGAATCTTCTCTGCCAGGTGTGTACGAGTCTCACATCTGTGGATGAAGCACCTTCCACTAGATGGATCTTCTTACTTCCAGATGTGGATAAATGTTTCCTCAGTTACCTGACCGACCTGCCGACCGACCAGGGTTTGTGTTGAGATCATGGAAAAAGTCGAAAAATAATAGTAACGTCATCATGGGTGTTGAGTACCTGTGTACGACGGTACAAATTGCCATGTGGAGAGAGAGAGAGAGAGAGAGAGAGAGAGAGAGAGAGAGAGAGAGAGAGAGAGAGAGTCTCCCGCCCCCAGCCGAAGTACTTGTTGCTTCTGAGCTCCTCCTTAAAAAACACTTCCAAATCTTTTTCTTCGGAAATCTCGCCTGGCTTTGGTGAGTTCGAGCTTGGAATTCCGACTAGAACAGAGGAGCGGGAGGGGGGTATCATGCCTTTGTGTTGGTGGTCAAGAGGGAATGATTAATTATTTAGAACGGGTGAGGCCGGCCCGTCCTTTAGCTACGTTCTGCCTCCTCAGGAAAAAGGTTTGATGTAATCAGTTGACGTCAAGTTTTGTATTACCTTTGCCAAAGGATTCCATTTAATTACAACTGGGAGGGAATTAAGCTCCTGGGATTTCAGAAGAGATGATAGCTCGCAATGGTTTGTAGTTTATAGAAGCTTGGATCGTCTATCTGTGTTCTCCCTCT
>JAUUDZ010058308.1:0-10320 GCA_032361705.1 Panulirus versicolor | reverse complement strand
TACCCTCACATAAGTGTATATCATCCTTGGACTTTTTGTGTGTAATATCGTGTCTGTGTTGTCCCGAGTTATTTCATTTATGGTGATTGTTTGTGAGGTCAGGGATACTGAGTGAGTCAGTGTGGCTACACTGGTGGTGTGAGGCTTGTGATGGTAACAAGGCAAGACAGAACGTTAATGGAATGATAACTGATAAGAGTTGTTAAGAGATGAAGAGACATGAGACATGAGAAAGAGAAAGAGTTCCAATGCTTAGCGATGTAAGGGAAGAAACAGACATCACAACATGCCAACCTGTAGTGTCCATGGGCTACACAGTGATCATATGACTCTGTCGTTTGCCACATACTGAGCGTTGTAGTTAATAGCTGCATTACACAACTGGCCAGAATCTCGGTCGCTGATATCACTGTAGCGTCTATATGGATGTGGAGAGAGATCGAACACGAAGACGTAGGAATAATGGGTCGAGCTTTTGAGGCCACGAATGGATGAGTTCATATGACAGCTCAGGAATCGATTTATATGAGTAAACTGGTGGCTCTACCGCCGAACAATACACTGCACAGGGACATATTACTTATTTGGATAATTGGAATTATTGCTCAAAAGAATCAGACAGCTGTTAGTGTAATTTGAGGGTGTGCAAGATAGATTGGACGATACACAGAGATGATATTAGTGATTTGCGGTGAGTGGTGCAACCACAGAGATATCAGAAGAACCAGGAAAGTCGTCAGGGGTTAAGAAAAGAAGTGAAAGATGATGAGTTTAAAGAAAATATTTGACCACACCAGGTTAGGTCTGCATCACGGAAGACCTTGAGTTTACAATGATTGTGACGATACCAGACATAGATTGTACCACAGACGATGGAGCGAAGTTGAAAGGAGTGAAGAGATGCAGAGGAAAGTCATGAGTTCATGAGATGCTAAGGGTATTTGTTGAAGAACGAGGGTCGTTGGTGAAGGAAAAGAAGAGGGTAGGAGACAAGACATGGTCCTGAGGGACACCATGTTGTTAGGGTAAGGCGGAAAGACTGGTCCATCTGAATATTCACAGATTTGGTCTGACCAAAGGCAAAGTTAGAAATGAGAACTGAGTGATGGGTGATGGGGGAAAGCCTAAAGAGGAAAGTTTGAAGATCAGAGCCCTTCGCCAGACCATAACGGGATCTATGTAGACCCTGTCCAATGGTTCAGCAGTGGCATTATATTCACTCCATACATCCTATCCTCTCGCCACACACTTACTGCTTCCATCACTCTCCCTCATCTCCTACCTCCTCCCTCCCTCCCTCCCTCCTTGCTGCACTTTTCCTTCACGCTACTTCCTTATCCATCACCACACCCACACTTACACCTTCGAACCCACCACCTCTCTTTTTTCCACCGTTTGAGACTCCAGTCACGGACAAAAGTCCACATCATCATCAAGGCCCGACCTTAATGGAAATAAAGAGAGGTGAAGGAGATGGAAAAAGAAGAGACAAGGGAAAGTGTTTACGAATTTTGGAGGAACTGAAAAAAGACCTGTTTTTTAAGTTGTGCCAGGTCATAGTTACTGGGAATTACATGAGAGGTTAGAGAGTTCCAAAGCTTCGTGGTGTAGGGAAAGAAACAGTTATCAAAACGGCCTACCATTTGACGGCAGTGACACAAAATCGTTTCGCGTGGTTTAGCGAATGGTGGAAGCACACAGGCAGCCAACTATCGAGAGCAAAAACAAGAAGTAATACCTATAGAAGAAGGAGAGTGAACCAATATTGCGACTTAGGGCAAGCGGGTCAGATTTTGAAGTTATCCTGGGAGAGTTGTTAAGCCGAACCGCTTTCGACTCAACTCTGCCAGGTAAAGATGCAGAGCTAGAACCACCCCAGATGTAGGAGTAGTACTGCATACAAGGACGGATCAGTCCTTTGTTTATGCAACTGGCCAGAAGAAAAGGAATTTCGACATCTAAACAGGACTTCCAGTTTCTTAGAAGCAGACACTGGTATTTCCTTAATGTAGGGTGTTCAAGATAGACTGAATGTTATAACAATGCCATATATGTTCATTGACTCAAGAGGTGGAATTGCAGAACTGTCGAAGGATAAGGGAGAGTTGTGAGGAATTCTCGATGGCGAAATGTGTAGAAACTGGGTCTTGGAGGCATTACACTTAACCAGATTAGGTTTACCCCTCCAAGATATCCTGTCTAAATCTGAATATATTGAGGAAGTTACGTCAAGACGAGATGCAGATCGAGTGAGAGAAGATGGTTCAGAATTGAAGGATTTAGAGGAATGCAGTGTTGAGCATTTGGTTACTTGTACAAGAAGGTAAATCGTTGATAAAAAAGGAGAAAAAGTGTAGGGGACAGGACACAACCTGGAGGGACATCGCTCTTGATGGAGAAAGTGGTAGAGGCTGATCTACCTAAAACCACGGAGATAGATCGGCCAGAGAGGAAGCTAGATATGAAGGAACAAAGTGAGGGAGGGAAGCCAGAAGAGGGGAGCTTAAAGATGAGACCCCGATGCCTCGTCCGGTCAAAAGATTTGGATGTATCGAGGGCAAGTACTACCTAGGAGAGAATATCACTAGTGGACCTTGCCTTACGGAAGCCATACTGGTAATGAAAGAGAAAACTGAAATTAAAGTGCCTGAGGATATGGGAGTTGAGGGGGGATTCAAAGACATTAAATTAAATGTCAAAAAAATATAGCGATAATTATTGAGGTTATAACTGTCACTCTTCTTAGGTATTAGATGTACCAACACGTGCTTCCAAGAAGAAGGAAATATTTTGGTTTTTAGACAAACAAAACAGACGAGATGTAAGTTCAGAGGCACACTCTTTCAGTACACGGGGATGGATGCCATCACGGTCATAAGCCTTGCTTGTGTCCAGAGAAAGAAACGCATTTCGGACAGTTCGAAAAGAGATTACAGGAGGGGTCATAGAATAAGGAAGAGGAGCATCAGGGACGAAGGAATGTTAGAGTCATCCAAGGTGGAGTTAGAGGAGAAACGAGAACCAAAGAGAATTGCTTTGTCTTACGGGAGAGACAGCTATAGTACCGTCAGAACGGAAAAGTGAAGGAAAGGTAGAACGACAGAAGTTGTTAGAGATGTCCTGAGTTAGAGACCAGAAAGACCTATCAGTGGATGACGAGGAGAGGTTATCACACTTCCTTTCAATAATGGAACGCTTCGCCTCACGGATAACGTGCGTGCAGTGACAACGGGCAGTGATGAAAGCTGAATGGGAGCCAGAGGAAGGAGAGTTTTTTCAAGCCGGATATGCCTGACCCCTTGCCTGAATGGCCTCAGAACAGGAATCAACCAGGGATTGGTTGAAGAGGTCGTCTTAGAGGAAGAGGGGATAAGACAGGGATCAATATCATACAGGAATCAATATAACAATGGGATCAATATAACACAGAGATCAACATAACATAGGAATCAATATAACACAGAGATCAACATAATACAGAGATCAATATAACACAGGGATCAACATAATACAGGGATCAATATAACACAGGGATCAATATAACACAGGGACCAACATAATACAGGGACCAATATAACACAGGGATCAATATAACACAGGGACCAACATAACACGGGGATCAATACATTGCAGGGAAAAATCTTTGTTTTATCTATTTAAACGATGCTTTAGACTCAGCCCTTGCGTGCTGTTGTAGGGAGGGTGAACAACGTACACTATGTCAACATTTCATTCATTTTCATTCTCTTCCTCCTTGTATGTTGTGTTGTGAGTGTATTGTAACAACGTACACTATGTCTATCTTAACATTTCAGTCATTCTCATTCTCTTCCGCTTTGTATGTTGTGTTGTGAGTGTATTGTAACAACGTACACAATGTTTATCTTACCATTACAGTCATTTTCATTCTGTCTTGTATGTTGTGTTGTGAGTGTATTGTGACAACCTGGATCACGTAAGCCATACCACTCAGTCGAGCAGAACATGTATAGGTGTTGAGCGAGAGAGAGGGAGAGAGAGAGAGAGAGAGAGAGAGAGAGAGAGAGAGAGAGAGAGAGAGAGAGAGAGAGAGCCCACTTGTGCCCAGGTGAGGGACGGCTGGCGTCCGTGTGTGGATGGTCCGAGATCCTTACATTAAAGGTGATATCCCTGTCCCACACGACACTGGTGTACGAGGTGGTTTAATCCGTGTTGTGAATAACAGTGTAAATTGGTGCTGACCTCCCGTGACCTCCCATTGTTACAATAACTGGCAGTTAGCCAGCTTTGTGGAAAAGTCTTGTGTCGCCATCACTTTGGGCGTGAAATGTGTCATAGAAAATCGTTTAGGGAGCACCAATCATCCTGGTAATATCTGTCTTGTGTTTGTGATGTTACAAAGTGTTTTAAAGTGACGGTAAAGTTGAGCAGAATGTTGCTGTATCATCAGACTGGCTCACATGATGATTGATGTCAACTTTGACACTTGTCACACTCCGGTACGACTGTAGCTGGGGATGGTGATGTATACCCCCGTAGCTGGTGGTGTATACCCCCGTAGCTGGTGATGTATACCCCCGTAGCTGGTGATGAATACCATAGTAGCTGGTGATGTATACCATAGTAGCTGGTGATGTATACCACCGTAGCTGGTGACGTATACCACCGTAGCTGGTGGTGTATACCATAGTAGCTGGTGGTGTATACCACAGTAGCTGGTGATGTATACCACCGTAGCTGGTGATGTATACCACCGTAGCTGGTGATGTATACCATCGTAGCTGGTGATGTATACCCCATATCTGGTGATGTATATCACCGTAGCTGGTGATGTATACCCCCGTAGCTGGTGATGTATACCATCGTAGCTGGTGATGTATACCCCCGTAGCTGGTGATGTATACCCCCGTATCTGGTGATGTATACCCAGTTGCTGATGATGTATACTCCAGTAGTTGTTGATATATATACTCCCTTAGCTGGTGATGTATATTCCCTCAACTGGTGATATGTACTCCTTCAGCTGGTGAAGTAAACTCCCTTAGCTGGTGATGTATACTCCTTCAGCTGGTGAAGTAAACTCCCTTAGCTGGTGATGTATACTCCCTTAGCTTGTGACGTATGAGCTGGTGTCGTATAATCCGTTAGCTGATAACTTTTACTTCCCTGGTTGGTGTACTCCGTTAGCTGGTGACGTGTACTGCGTTAGCTGATGACGTGTACTGCGTTAGCTGATGACGTGTACTGCGTTAGCTGGTGACGTGTACTGCGTTAGCTGGTGACGTGTACTGCGTTAGCTGGTGACGTGTACTGCGTTAGCTGCAGACTGCACTCTCCAGTTGTGAACAGCTCAGACGCCACAAGCCTGTGTCCTGCCATTGACCAAGCGAAACACAAGCAAAGTTGGACTGATTATAAGGAAGGAATATTTGGGATTTCACCCCAAGGGAGATCACAACGACCTCGCTTGTACAAGTACTGGGACAGGCACAAAGAAGGCCCTGAGGATTTGCTCGCGAAGCATGTGATCAGATGTGGTGCTGGAGATCATGGTCCGGGAGGCAGACCAGGGGCGTCCACAGATCCTTAAATGGCTGGAGACATCCCCCGTGAGCGTCGCCAGAAGAAAATATAGTCCTGGAGCAAATAGATATCTGTAAAGGGGGAAGGGAAAAAAAGAGGAGACACAGCCACGTCGGAGGATAAGGAATTAGAAGATACATTTGAGGGTGTCTCATAACACCATCCTTACACAAAGCATGCGGAACCATGGTTCTTGACCCTGGCGTCTTGAGCCGAGACCAACACATGAAGGTGACCCGGTGTACAGGCCAGCAGAAGACCGTCACCCGGTGTAGAGGCCAGTAAAAGACCGTAACCCAGTGTAGAGGTCAGCAGAAGACCGTCACCCGGTGTAGAGGCCAGTAGAAGACCGTCACCCAGTGTAGAGGTCAGAAGAAAACCATCACCCAGTGTAGAGGCCAGTAGAAGACCGTCACCCGGTGTAGAGGCCAGTAGAAGACCGTCACCCGGTGTAGAGGCCAGTAGAAGACCATCACCCGGAAGTGACGACTGTGGGAAGACAGACCACGGAAGAAGGAACCCTAAACCGCTTGGAAACAGCGGGGGACAAACTCTTCTTTTAATGCGGAGAAAATTGTGTAGCGAGGAACTACCTGCAGGAGTCCTTCCCTTATAGTGTTCAACCTCTTCCTCCCGAATAGTCACAGCCTCAGGGGGGTCACAGGTGAGGACAGAGGAGGCCCGGTGTGTCAACCTGGGGGAGTAAATCACTTCGCGAGGGACTGCCTCTCCCCCGGCAACCATACTCACGCAGCGAAGGTGGTAAGGAAAGACCAGTCAATAAGTAGGCAAGAGCTACCACCTGCTGAACTAAAGGGGTTAAGGAGGAACAGTTGCGTCCACAAGACTCCGGGTCCGTAGTCATGATGCTGGCTGGAGAGAGAGAGGGGGGCAAGAACCATGGACGTAGGAGGCGCGCCAGTCACTAATACAGACGTCAGTACAGCCACGAGTGGCCAGGAGTTATGACAGGAAGACCAGAGGATGAACTTAGTGGGCATAAGTGGAGATAGATTACCCGTGAGAGGCAGGACTGGGTAGCACGTCACCCCAGAGACTAGATCATCACACAGGTATGGCAGGAGAGGTGGCACTGCTCGTGGCACTGCTCTTAGATCAAAACCACGACGGCTGAGCATCAGAGGCAAAGTAGTTTGAAACTTCGCGTCGTAAACTCGGACACATCAGGGAGGGAAGACAGTACGGGTGTAACTATGTTACCCCATCTGTGTACAGGAGGGAGCCAGCTGCTGCTGCAGACGTACCCCATCTGTGTACAGGAGGGAGCCAGCCGCTGCTGCAGCTGCACAGGAGATGGGAACGAATGACTAAAGATGCGATCGATAGGATGAGGGAAGGACACGTTTGTAGAGGATGGTAGGGAAGGGTGGCCGTCCAGGAACCGAGTACAGACTGTTTACCTCGAAGACAAGGTGGGTCCCGTGCTACCTACGTGAACTTGGGATCCAGTGACGGTAGACTGCTACAAAAATGAGGATTCCATTACTATAGACTTCATGACTCCACTGGACGAGAGGGAGTGGTAATTCCACAAGAAACGGCCGAGGAACTATCGAGTGAAAGAGGATCTAGTGCAAATGCATAGCTCATCATCAGCACAGAGTTCAAATGTTCACGTTCAGAAACTATTAAGAATACGTAGATAATATCTGATCCTGTTAGGCAAACGAGGCAGAACTGAGTAGGAGGATCAACAGTAAAGAAGTATTCCCAGACATTTTGACCTGGAGAGGAACCCATTACCATAACCTTATTTCCTTGCCACTGGCGTCCTTATCAGATATCAGTTACGTCCCCATCAGGAGACAGAGAGACAGACACTAAATCTCAGTAGCGTAAGGGACTGTCCGACCCTTGTGCTCTGCAGATAACATACCATTATTACCGGTGGATGACATAGATGGATCAGACATGACGTCCTCACATCTCAGAAAGTTAATAATCCAGTGGGAGATGAGTAAAGATGCTACCTCATACCCAACATTATCAACAGCTGTGGAGGAGGAGATAACCTCTCGAGCCTTGACCTAAAGTTAAGGTTGACCTAAAGTTAAGGTGTCACTTCATATCGCTGCCAGAGGGTAAACGGAAGCACAGGGTATTCACAAGTCCCTGAGGGACACCGGAATATGACCCTTCCATCTGGAGTGAGGGATGTGCCAGCGTCACCTAAGTACTTTTGGGCCCCACTGGTCGGGTCGGGTATGTGCACAGAGATGAAGCTCTGGTGATGGGAAGAGAGTGGACGGGAAACATGGCGCACCCAGAGGATGTGACGCATAGACTACAAATTACGAAGCTTTGCTTGAACCTTCAGATATGTTGCTTCTCTAGTTAGTCATCTGGGACACATGACCTCTGTCTGAGGTAAGGATCACACCTCAGGGACACATGACCTCTGTCTGAGGCAAGGATCACACCTCAGGGACACATGACCTCTGTCTGAGGCATGGATCACACCCCAGGGACACATGACCTGTCTGAGGTTTTTGTTTCAGACACTGGTGGTGTGTTGGTCATTTGATGACTGAACAAACGCGTCTGGATAGGGAACTGTACCATCCATACTGGGTTCATATGGTGAACTTTTAACATCAAACGTTCTTCCAAGGCTTGCTGCAGACGCTGCAGAAGTTACGTATTACGCACTACAACGTAAACGTCATCCACAGACCTACAGTAGATGGAAGAACGTAAATCTTCATCTTGGAGGACTTGTATTTTCCACGTTACACAAAAGATGAAATGAATGTTGGTCTGAGGGGAACACCCATAGATATTCCTTCGATTTGGGCAGTAAAGCTGATCTTCAGGGCTTCTGAACGGTGCTTTCTCAGTGCATCCCTCGAGAGGTTTCTCCATAATGAGAGGGAAGGAGGAATGTCAGGGACTGCTATTGCTGGGTTATTATAAACATGCTTGTGGTACATTTCATGCTGAGAATTGGGAAATATTTTGAGAAATTCATCACTACAGTATAGAGCATATTTAGCAGGGATACATGGGGTTATTATATCATTCATCTGCTTCGTTGTGTTGTATGTGTGAGTAGTGTCTTGAGAAACCATGGGACGTAACGTTTGATTAAGCGTGTGGGGTTCCAGAATGCCATATATGTAGCAGTGGCCTGGTGAGTACTCTCCACTGTGATAGGCCTGAAATGGTTCTGGTCAACAGCTGCTTAAGTTGTAGGTATGAGGGAGCTATTTTTGTTCTTGAAAGATTCTGTTGCGTCTCTAAAAAGCAACTGATTCATCACTAAGGATGGTATTCATCTTCTGCAGATATTCATCATTATTCAGGAGCACATCAACCACTGACCTGTCTGCACGACAGACAACCAAATCTTCCTTATTTCTGAAATGATTTACTGGCTATTGATCTGTTCGTGTAACTGGTTTGGTTTCCTTATGACTCCTTTGCTTAGTGCTCTTGGCATCAAGTCGATCCTGTAGATTGACAATGATTATTACTTTTCAGTCCTTTTCTCATCGTAAAAGTCATTCATATATCGATTCTAACTTGACTCCCTTATCTAGTATACCTTATACTGTTTGGACATAACCGCAAAGGATTGAGTTTCGAACCGCTTTTTGCTGGTCGGTTGATTCATTGTTAGATAAACTGACGTAAGCAAACAATTTACCTTCGGGAAACACAAGTTCTCCATTATAGAGCCTAGGGAAAACTATGCTTCCCTAAGATGAAGCTAATGCTTTCATTAGTTCTTGTAATCGTGAATCAACTGACTTCACCTTCTTGTATTTCAGCTTCTAAAAAAAAGAAACAGAAGGAGTCAAGGCTCAGACTGGGGTGTCGAAATGTGTGTGGATGTAACCAAGATGAGAAGAAAGGAGAGCTAGGTAGTATGTTTGAGGAAAGAAACCTGGATACTCTGACTCTGATTGAAACGAAGCTCAAGGGTAAAGAGGAAGAATGGTTTGGAAATGTCTTATGAGTAAAGTCACGGGTTGGTGAGAGGAGAAGAGCTAAGAAAGGAGTAGCACTACTTCTGAAGCAGGAGTTGTAGGAGTGTGTGATAGAGTGTAAGTAAATTCTAGATTGATGTGGGTAAAATTGAAAGTGGATGGCGATAGGTGGGTGATTACTGGCGCTTATGCACCTGGCCATGAGAAAAAAGATAATGATAGGCAAGTGTTTTGGGAGCAGCTGAGTGAGTGTGTCAGCAGTCTTGGTGCACGAGACCGAGTATTAGTGATGGGTGATTTAAATGCGAACGTAAGTAACGAGGCAGCTAAGGTATAATTGGTGCGCATGGGGTATGCACTTTTATGAATGGAAATGGTGAAAAGCTTGTGGAGTTGTGTACTGAAAAAAGACTGATGATTGGGAATACCTGGTTTAAAAAGAGAGATATACATACGTATACGTATGTGAGTAGGAGAGATGGTCAACGGGCATTGTTAGATTACGGATTAATTGATAGGTGCGTGAAAGAGAGACTTTTGGATGTAAATGTGCTGAGAGGGGCAGCTAGTGGGATGTCTGATCACAATTTTGTGTGGACGAGGGCAAAGATTTGTAGAGGTTCTCGATAAAAGAGGAAACACAGTCGGGGAGAAGAAAGTGGTGAGGGTAAGTGAACTTTGGAAAGGAGACTTGTGTGAAGAAATACCACGTGAGATTGAGTGTAGAATGACAAAAGGTGAGAGCAAATGAAGTGAGGGGAGTGGGTGAGGAATGGGAGGTATTTAGGGAAGCAGTGATGGCATATGC
>JAUUDZ010058297.1:0-10320 GCA_032361705.1 Panulirus versicolor | reverse complement strand
GTATAGGTATGTATATGTGCATGTGTGGATGTGTATGTATATACATGTGTATGTGGGTGGGTTGGGCCATTCTTTCAATTATCAGTTATCATGTCATCAACAGATGCATGTCAGATGATTCTCCACTCAATAATAAAAAAATGCATGAAAAAGGGACCACAATGTTCTGAAGCTTTGAATTTCTACAGTCAAAAGACAATGTTCAATGAAATGCAGAAAATTTGGTAATCACCTACCTGCTTACCTATAAACATCCACACAAGTTCTTAAGAATCCTTAACCTACCCTTGTAACAGCACCTGCAATATGCATTTCATAATAACATCATATTGCAGCCTACTGTTAACACCTACAAGCATCATCATCAGTGGCAATCAAGGATAATGCACATGGCCTTGCTTCCTTATCTCAGGTAACATCAGTAAATGAAGAAGGGAATTCTGTTACCTCTACTGAAAACTTAAGCAAATCACTCTTTGCTGCAGGAGCTATCAATCCCAAGAACTCAAGTATAAGACTAAAAAAAAGTTACTGAAAGAAAGGAGACATTTATAATCAACAGAAGAGCACCTTGGAAAATAGCTGGGCACATACTTTAGTTGGATCATAATATTATACCACACCCATAACTTGTAAGTCAGGTTATCTAGAGAGCTCATAGTTAGAGTACCTATGAAACTAGTTGGGTAGATGCATTTCTCATCTAATAGCACTTCCATTCCTGGCAGTTAGTTCATATGCAGAGCTTTCCTGAATAGATCCTATTCACCCTCATAAGTGGCCAAAAACAAATCCTTTTGTACCACTAAGAGAACTAGTAATGACAGACACACATGAAAGCTTCTGCTGTCCTCATCATTAAACAACTGCAAAACAAAAAGTTGAAATAAATTGTTCAAAGAGGTCAGAGAAGGTTTCAAATAAGTTATTAAACCAGTACTGTAACACAGTAAGAATCACAAAAACAGATAGAATATCAAAATCCAAAATTATAAAATCCATAAATTTCCCAAATTCGTAGTCTAGCACATTCAAAATCACTGCTAACTTGGAGCATGAGTTTCCAAAAAAGTATGCTTTGTTTACTGTGTGCTACCATAGCCCTTGCCACCAATCTCAGTTTACATGTACGAAAATAAAGCTTTGCGATCTTCTCAGTTATCTGCGAGATATTTCAATAAATTCTGCCTTCATAATGGCATACAAAATATGTCCGAGTCAAAAGGCTTTCTGTAACATTGTAAAGAGGGAGCATATTACACATACTGTAATACATAAAGAGCAAATCTTACAAGAATAGACAAGATGCAACAGTGCATTACATGAGTAAGTCTTTTGGTAGTAAGATGTTTTTCTGGGAATTAAAATAAGGAAGAATTTTGGGTACGCATTGTAATTTCAGTAAATGTTTACCAATAATCTATAGAATACATATATATATAATAAATACAAATAACACTTACAATCTGTATTACCTACACAAAACTATATAAAGTTTGTGATATACTGTGACCATAATCTGTGGCCATATTCCTAAAATCCTTTAAATCCCAAAATTCAACCAATGACAGTTCCCAGGGATTATGAATTTTCTATGGTTTATCATACGTATATTCAAAATATATAACCACGATAGGTTGAAAAGGATGCCATCAAGAAGGTAAAGTCAAACTGCTTAGATGAACATGGCAAAATATTTACAAATGAAGATGGGATACAATAAATTGATTTAAAATTATGATTATCATTTCACAATTAGAAAACTTTGGTAATCTACACTGACTTACATGTGAAAGGGACTTGGGGACAGTATAGCACCTAGTCTGGTTTGAAGTAATCCAACTGAATATGAGCGGCTGTTTTCTTCTGGGTTATAATTGTGTTTACTATGAAGCTTTTTTTTTCCGCATGTCGACAAAGAACATGTGGCATTACTATGCCTGTGCATACTTCCCATGATCACAAGATTGACTGCATATGGCAACCTCATAATGCTTTACACAGGAATTCTGAGTCTTGCCATGACATCTATGTTATGGCATTTTGTAAAGCTTCCTGCAACTGGGTACTCTTACATGAATATAAACATAAACGTAAAATTTTCTTCATCAAAGCTATCTAAATATGTAAAGCATTATCAAGTCGGTAATGACGTTAAAAAAGAAAAAGAAAACAGAACGCCTATGACATGGGGAAACACAGTTGAAGAGTACTGGAGGGCGCAAAATGGTGGAAGAATACATGGAATACTACATACAAGGGAGGTAGAACAGGGATAAGTGGAGACCTATTTATCATAGCCATCCCTAGATGGGAGTACTCAGAGAAAATAGGCATCTGAGAAAAAACAAATGGATATATTGAAAACTGAAAAATACTGCAGAAAAATAAAGCTACTGCATTAATACCTTTGAAAACTTGAATGCCAGGGCAAAATTATCAAATTTTTAACAACAATTGAAAATATCAGTTTCTGATTTACTATATGATCTTAATAACTAATAAATCATACTTCAATGCAGATATTCAAGATGAAAATTACATGACTTGGCTGTGAACAATAAATATCTACTATCTAAACAATTACTCAAAAAGAAGAGAAGCAGGGAGAGGGTGCAGCCAGCTAATTATCATTTTCAAGGAGATGAGTGAAATATGTCAATATGAACTAACCATCATAAGGACAGCATACGAAGTAAAAAAAATTTGGAATGAGGGGGTCAACATTGAAGAGTTCATTAAGGAAAGGAGGACATAGCCTATGCTTTTGTTGATGAATTTTTGATAGGAAAATCTTAAGAGGAACTGCATTCAACAAAGTGACTAGCCAGGACGACATTCTACTCACTACAAATAGAATGCATTCACATACAATCTGGCTCTCTAAACATCCTTTACAAATTAATGTACAAATTGGCCATTAATTGATGCTAATACCACTGAAAATAAAAGAGAACTTTATGCTTTAAAGAAATCACAGTTGTGTTCAAGATACCATTTAACATTACAAAGTACGCAATGTGAAGGAATATATACTGGCATTTCCACCACCAGCCCCTCCATGAAATATAACTAATATAAAAGCAATGAAGTTGGGGCAATGCTATATTCAACTCCAACTGTTATCAGAAAATCAAAAAGCCCACTAAAATGAACTAATGGATTTCCATAAGTTGCTATGCTCAAGGAAACCTAAAGCTTTGATTATGGCATCTAAGAATAACCCAAGCTACAAAACCTACGATGATCGTCCTTTCTATTCATAAATCAAATAAATTTACTGGGATAAAATCCTCAAAAAGTAGAAAGGTAAGCACATGCTTGGGCTTCACCTTAACATAAATGACCAGCTATGCACCATAAGATACCAGATAGCACCCTGACAATCCTGCCTCTTCTTAAAAATTCAAAAATCCCTAAACCAAAGTGACTAATTTTCTATTTGTAAAAATACACAAATTCATGCTTGCTTTCATGCATTCTTGTGCAAATCAAGACTTCATACAATTTTCTAAGCCATAACACTGGGAATGAGAAAACTGAAAATCCTTAATCTGTAAAAAAAGTTGGAACATAATTCCAATGCTAACATCAAAGAACTTAATACTTTTGCAGTGTGATGGCTGCAATATCTGAAAAATCGTCTTAACTGAGAAAAGACAAAAGCTGATTTTATGAATGCAGAACAATTATCAAATAATCTGAGCCTTATGTGATGAATGGCATCATGTCTACAGTATGAGTTTTCATGTTCTGTCTGATAAGGCAAAGCCAGAATTACTTTTAAATTTGCCTCATTTCCTTTACAGAGAACAATCATGATGAGAAGTATATAAAGTGATAGTGAAATTTAGACAACAGGATATATCAAAATACAACTGGCCAAACAAATCAAATCTAAAATGTCGATTTATGCTAAAGCAAGTTGATCCATGAAGGATTTCCCTCAAACATTCATGATTAAAATTATGCATACACAAATGGAATACAAGAATACTCTTTTGTTTCATAAAATATTAATTAGTTAGAAAAATTATGAGATACTCACATTCAAATATAAAGATATACAATTAACAAGGTACAAAATTATCAGTAAACAGACTAAAGTTCTTCTGAACACCTTTCATAAAAAATGCAAGTGCAGTGAGGGGCACAGTGCATACGGGATGAAATTGCCAACAATAATGGAGAGATGTACAAGAAAATGAATGTTGCCATATCAAGTATTACTCCATATAATAACATGCACTCCTGAAGGACACTTGTGTCTAAGTCATTACCAACACCTGAATTTTGACTAAGTAGTTGCAAAGACTGATATAAAAGCAACTTTAATAGCTCTCTGATTCTTTGAAGTAAAGATTAAAACACTACCTTTGCTGAAGCACAGAAGAAACTGATACCTGCAACACATGCAAGCAGAACACATAACTTAGTTATAGAAGCAATGAACATGTAAGCTCCACCTTCTCTTTAAATTAAGGAAAATCTTTTGTCTGAGCCATGGAATAAACATGCAAGTGGTTTGTTTTTTGAATGTTCACCTTTAAATGAACATGATGGAAGCCAAGCTTTACATGACAATAAATGGAATTTTACATATAATGGAGCTTCTCACAAACCCAATGCAAATACTCACTGCCTTTCTAGTAACGGTATGTACTTTTTTAAAGGGGGTGAAGAGGCACACATGATGATAATGATAATAATGAAAATTTTTAGTCTATTTTCTTTTCTAAAGTAATTTACCTAGCTTTATGAAGAATTTCTTATAATTTTGATTTGATTTAGCAAAGTTTATATGGATCTGATAAGCAATGATATTAATGGATATCTCTAAGATCAGAATCCTAGACAGCTAAAGAGTACAACCACCACTCTTTCTTTCCAAGATCAAAATTCTGGATATTTGATTACTACATCCATCATTCCCTCTTTATAGGATCAAAAATCAAATTGCCACACAATAAGGTAAACAGGAAACTTTACATTATCTACTAATTTCAACAAAAATGAAGCAAATACTCATGTTTCTTGATTCATAATGAGACTTAACCCTGGTATCAGTAATTTCAAATTATACCTAACATTACTATTTCTTTTAAGATTTTTAGCAATTCTTGTGAATCAAAAGATTTAAGTACAATTTGTGAACATAAATGGTTACCTCCAGGTATTATGTTCGTGTAATATACAATGATGCTTCCTATGTAACAGATATTACTTCTAAAAATATCTATATTAAATTCTACTATGTTGTGAATATATCTAAACCAACTAATCAAGCTCAATGAGTAAGGTTAAAAGAGAGATGGCCTTGCTTTAAAATGGATGACACTTCATAAATATATGATTTTTCTATTTTTTCATTTTTTTTTTTTTTTTCTGAGAAAATCTCCTCTTGGCATTTCTCCTTTTCCAAACAGGATGGTAATGGACTGCAAGTGTATATATATCTCCTTTTCATTTTAAAATGTTTCAGCAGTCATGATGTTCTCTTTTCAATTATCATTGTTGAGATTTTCCCATTTTCCAAATTTTCTTCTTATGTTATACAACGAAAACATATTCACAGCAACCAATGAAAAATGAACCTTTCTGTTTTAGAACAAATGATACTTCATTATATTCTTAAACTTCACCAATTTTTGAAAACAAAAATATCAAAATGCATTTTCATTTCCAAACGTCATATATTTTTAACATAGTACCATACTGCACTAATTATGAAATTTTTTATCACAATGATTTTTTTTTTTTTGCCTCCTAGAAGAATTTTCTAAAGCTATGATTAAAAATTCTTCAACAATTAAAGTTTTTTTTAAAATTATCGCTTCTTCTTTTTCTTCTTCTTATTCTTGGAAGCTGATCTGGCTCTTGGGTTTGGACTAGCTCCTACATCACTTTCACTTGTAGCTGTCTTCCTGTCATCAGTGCTTGATTCTCCCCGGTCATCACCACTTGTTTCACCTCGATCATCTGTGCTTGTTTCATCAGTAACAGAGGAGCGACTGGCTGATGCAGTGACTGAGGCTGAGACAACTATGCGTCTTCGTAACTGTATCTCTTCTTCATCATCTGAAGTATCCTCTTTAAATGGAAACATTTCTGAGGTCCTACTTGGCCGTGATCGAGAACGTGTACGTGTCTGCAATTTGGTTCGCATGGGTACATTATCATCTGAGGAGTATGCTTCCTCGAGAGCTCTTGCTAGATCATTGTCATCATGAATTGACCTGAGCATTGCTACTTCTGGCTCCTGACTATTCATCTCTTTATCTTCTTCATCTGCTTGTAGTTCAAAATCTTCTAATGTTTGTGTGACTGACTCTTGTGCTTCCTGGAAATCTTCAACCTGTGGCTCAAGGAAACTCTCCCTCTGGAATTCATCAAAATCATCAAGTCTTTCTATGGGTGGTTCATGATATTCTTCAGCTGTATGAAAGTAATCAGCATCTATGTCAATATCCAGAGGTGCACCCTCAGATTCTTGTTCACCAATGGGTAGTGCTGCTTCATCTTTCTGTGACTTCGTTTTACTATGCTTATGATCAGATGACTCTGAAATGTCTATCAAGATATTCTGTGACTTAGACGAGTAAAGATGAGATTCATCCTCTTGGGATATAGACTTACATTTCTTCTTCTTTTTCCTGTCTTTTTTGTTTTCTGTTGGTAACCACAAATCATCTTCAGATGCATTGAGAGAGGGTGAACTTTTTTGCTGATGCTCAACATCCGGTGCTGAAGGAGTTAATGACTTAGCAAAAGGTTGACAAAAGTCCTTCCTTGATATAAAAGTCTTTTCAGTCATAGACCTTTCAGGGGATATGCTTTTTGCTGGCTGTCTCACCCAAGCATTTGATGAAGTACCAATCTTATGTTCCCTATAATCTTCTACTGTTCTCTCTTTGTGAACACTGGCCTCAGCTGATGAGGTAAATTCCCTTGATGATGTTCCTGAAGGCTTGCGAGATCTAGCATCAGAGCTTAAGCTGCTTGAATTTCTTGATGATGTTGAACTGTCCATTGCAGTTGTCATCACTCCATCACCTAAAGTTACAGAGCTTTTTCCCTTCTCAGACGTAACTGACCCTCTGGGTGATAGTGACTGTTTAACTGACAATTCTTGTTCACTACCAGAGGCTGTTCCCTTACTTAATGAATTTTTAGAACCTGAAAATCTTGTCATTCTTGGTGAAACTGAGGATTCTCTCACTGCTCTGACTGAGATTGCTTCAGGTCTGTCAACCTGGACAAATTCAGGACTCTGGCTGCTGGATTTCATCTGAGGACGATCTATAGGGACCCAGACAGAATCTGTTGGCTCTGCCATTTTGAAGCCAGACCCAAGTGTCGAGGCAAGTTCTTCAGCTGATGAAGTAAGAGCACGATTATCTTCTAAGCTTGGAGTCCTCTGAATTAGAGGGGAAGCTCTAGATGAATCTGGCTGTGTCACAGCCACCTGATGGAGGCGTGTTGTAACAGCCTGGATCTCTTCGCCTACATGCGAAGATGGTCGTGATGAGACTCGCGACACAGAGGGGGAAGCTGTGGATGACAGAGCTCGTCCTGAGGATGGCCCTGGGGGATCACAGCTGATGTCCATCACATCAGTCATATCCATTGTCGACTCATGGCTGGTTACTCCGTGCGATGTCAAGGCTCCACCTTCACCTGCGGACGAAATAATACCACTCACCACCATTCTTTGCCACTCTCTTCAGAGAGAACTTAGGTCTACAGAGTCCTTAAAAGAAGAACTTACTCTAAGTCCAATCCATAATTTGCATGCGAGTGAAAACTTAAGTCTACAAGTTTCTCTGCCACTTCATATAAAATGAGGCTCTCCAAAGCACAAACACATCATATGACCACTTTGATATTCTTTCTGAGACCTCATTAAGAAACTCAACACCTTCACTTTAGGTTGAGGATATTTTCAGTCCATAGCATTTGCCTTGCTCTCATTTTAAGAAGGGTTCTTTTCTACAATCTATTACTATTTGTCTGATCCAACCACAAACATAATTCTGAAATTCTTAAGAAACCCAAAATGTAATCCACAACATCTTCCTGTGTTAGTTTCATCTTCTATGGGGGTTATATCTTCAGGAAAAATCTTGAGTTTATCAGTTGCCATTCCAATCAAGGATTATGCAAACAACGAAAATCATTAATCATTAATCTAACACTACAGAGGTGTGCTGATATCAGGTAAAATTAGATATATCAAAACTAAAAGTATGTTACTAACCATCAATAAAAAGTTATTGAAAAATAATCATAAGGGAACACAATACAATGAATTAGTACAAACTTTTACAACAAATTGAGATACCAACATGTACTGATTTCTATTACTATCTAGATGCACTTTTTACAGCATTCTGATAAATCCTTTTCAGAACTTAGTAAGAACAGTTCAAATCGTCACATCAGAGTAAACATGTAAATTTCTAAACTTACAAAAAATTCTCTTCATTGTGTTTTACACATTAAAAAGAAAAAGAATTTCAACACATATGAGAATTTCTTTGCATGGCCATTAGATGTAGAATATCAGAAAAAAATATACATCTGAATTTGTAAGAGTATAGCATACTTTTGTTCAATATGAACATACTATTATGATGTTATGCTTGGAGGTTAAATCGTCAAGAAATATGAGAAATCTGTATATGCTGGTATTACTGCACCATAGGTATGCAATTCAAATACATTAGTCTGAAATTATTAAATAATAATTAAAAGTAATAATACATAAACAAATCAGCAACAAATCATTCAGATATATTAAAAACAGCTTGACTTACCACTAAATCAGTAAGAAAATAGTATATCTTTATCATAGAATGCAACAAGTGAAGAAGTGAAAGATTACAAAAAGATAATAGGATAAGTTTTAAATGCATCTATTATCTATCCTGTATGGTAAAACCTTTAAAAACAAATACTCCTGAACTGTTATAGTGCAGAGCCCCTAGTTTCAGATAAACACTTTATATGCCACACTGTATCTGGCAATACCTCATGTGCTGAAAAAATAAGTCTGCAGCTATCTGATATTTCTTCATACTGAAAGAAGCTAATTATCATTTATGGATAAATGCTTATGTCATGCTAGCTCACACTGTCCCTTAATGATATAAAGTGATCTGAGGAGGAAGGGGATGGCCTGTTTTGAAATGCAAATTATCAACAGTGTTCTGTATCTACAGTCTTTGTCTTCATACCTATGCTCTCATATCATCATGAATGAAAAAACTGGTGGCAATGATTTGTATGTTTGTTTCAATAATCACAATTAAATTCAGGATAACAATATAACAAGATGGGCATCATAATATATGGAAGATTCACCTTCATTTCTTTCAGTGTGGTCATGTGACTATTTTCCCAATGACACAATATAAAATTCTTCATAAAGACAAAATGGTGGAAAACTGTGCCAACAAATCAAATAAGAATATATCAATAAATCTTGACTCAGGAAGCATATATACTTATTACCACAACCCATAATTACTATGAACTACACCAGTTTTCATTATCATTCTTTTTGATTTTTAATTCACAAACTTCATTCTGCTTTCATTCAAATGTTTTCATTATATGCTTACAATTTGGAAGAAATACATAATGCATTGCATTATCAATTATTCAAATACAGTTATAATGTTATTTTCTCTCTTCTGCAGTCTATTCCATAAGCATGAGATGTATTATATATATTATACTATACTTTGTCGCCGTCTCCCGCGTTACTGAGGTAGTGCAAGGAATGGCCCAACCCACCAAAATACACATGTATATACAAAAACACCCACATACATACCTATACATTTCAATGTGAACATACATATACATACACAGACATATACATACATACACATGTACATATTCAAACTTGCTGCCTTCATCCATTCCTGTCACCACCCCACCACACATGAAATGGTACCCCCTCCCCCGTGTGTGCGCAAGGTAGCGCTACGGAAAGACAACAAAGGCCACATTCGTTTACACTCAGTCTCTAGCTGTCATGTGTAATGTACCAAAACCACAGCTCCCTTTCCACATCCACGCCCCACAAAACTTTCGATGGTTTACCCCAGATTCTTCACATGCCCTGGTTTAATCCATTGACAGCAGGTTGACCCCAGTATACCACATTCTTCCAATTCACTCTATTCCTTGCACGCCTTTCACCCTCCTGCATGTTCAGGCCCCGATCGCTCAAAACCTTTTTCACTCCATCCTTCCACCTCCAATTTGGTCTCCCACTTCTCCTCGTTCCCTCCACCTCTGACACATATATCC
>JAUUDZ010058286.1:0-10320 GCA_032361705.1 Panulirus versicolor | reverse complement strand
CATCTTGCATGAGAAACACATCTTGCATGAGGAACACATCTTACACGAGGGGCACGTCCAACATGAGGAACACATCTTGCACGAGGGACACATCTTGCATGAGGAGCACACCTTCCATGGGGGACATATCTTGCATGATGGAAACATCTTGAATGAGGAACACATCTTGCAGGAGGAACATTCTTCCATGAGAAACGCATCTTGCATGAGGAGCACATCTTGCATGAGGGACACATCTTGCATTAGGAACACATCTTGCATGAGGGACATATCTTGCATGAGGAACACATCTTGCTTGAGGGACACATCTTGCATGAGGAACACATCTTGCATGAGAAACACATCTTGCATGAGGAACACATCTTACACGAGGGGCACGTCCAACATGAGGAACACATCTGGTATGGGGGACACATCTTGCATGAGGAACGCGTCTTGAATGAAGAACACATCTTGCATAAAGAGCACATCTTACATGAGGGACATATCTTGCATGAGGGACACATCTTGCATGAGGAACACATCTTGCATGAGGTGCATATCTTGCATAAAGAGCACATCTTACATGAGGGACATATCTTGCATGAGGGACACATCTTGCATGAGAAACACATCTTGCATGAGGAACATTCTTCAATGAGGAGCACATCTTCAGTGACGAAGACAACTTGCATGAGGGACACATCTTGCATTAGGAACACATCTTGTATGAGGGACACACCTTGCATGAGGAACACATTTTGCTTGAGGAACACATTTTGCATAAGGAAGGAACACATCTTGCATGAGGAATACATCTTGCACAAGGGGTGCCTCCAGCATGAGGAACACATGTTGCATAAAGGACATATGTTGCATAAGGAGCTCATCTTGCATGAGGGACATATTTTGCATGAGAAAAACATCTTGCATGTGGAACATATCTTGCATGAGGAACGTATCTTAAATGCGGGACTCATCTTGCCTGAAGAACACATCTTGCATGAGGAACACATCTTGCATGAGGGACATATCTTGAATGAGGAATACATTTTGCATTAAGAACATATCTTCCGTGAGGGACACATCTTTCAAGAGGAACACATCTTGCATAAGGAACACATCTTTCACGAGGGACACATCTTGCATGAGGAAAACATTTTGCATGAGGGACATTTCTTGCACGAGAAACACATATTCCATGAAGGACACATCTTGCATGAGGGTCACATCTTGCTTGAGGAACACATCTCCGGTGAAGAACACATCTTGGATGAGGGACATATCTAGCATAAGGAACATATCTAGCATGAGGAACACATCTTGCATGAAGAACACATCTTGCAAGACGGACACATCTTGCATGAGGAACATATCTTGCCTGAGGAACATATCATGCATGAGAGACATATCTTGCATGAGGAACAAATCTTGCATGAGGAAAACATCTTGCACGAGGGACACCTCTTGGCTGAAGAACACAGCTTGCATGAAGGACACATCTTGCATGAGGAACTCATCTTGCATGAGGAACACATCTTCCAAGAGGAATATATCTTGCATGAGGAACACATCTTCCCTGAGGGACACATCTTGCAAGAGGGACACATCTTGCATAAGGAGCACATCTTCCATGAGTGACATATCTTGCATGAGGAACACATCTTGCAAGAGAAACACATCTTGCATGAGGGACATATCTTGTATGAGGAACATATCTAGCATGAGGGACACATCTTGCATGAGGAACGAATCTTCCTTGAGAGACACATCTTGCATGAGGAATACATCTTGCATTAGGAAAACATCTTGTATGTAGAACATATCTTGCATGCGGAACACATCTTGCAAAAGAAACACGTCTTGCTTGAGGGACATATCTTACATGAGGAACATATCTAGCATGAGGAACACATCTTGCATGAGGAACGCATCTTTGATGAGGGATACATCTTCCATGAGGAACACATCTTGCATGAGGAAAACTTCTTGCATTGTGGGACAATGCTTGCATGAGGAACACATCTACCATGAGGAACATATCTTGCATGAGGGACACATCTTGCATGAGAAACACATCTTGCATGAGGAAAACATCTTGCATAAGGGACACATCTTGCATGAGGAACACATCTTGCATGAGGAGCACATCTTTCATGAACAACACCTCTTCTATGAGGGACATATCTTGCATGAGGAACACATCTTCCATGAGGAAAACATCTTGCTTAAGGGATACATCTTGCATGATGAACACATCTTCCATAATGGACATATATTACACGAGGAACCCAACTTCTTTGAGGGCCACATCTTGCATGAGGAACATATCTTGCATGAGGAACATATCTTCCATGAAGAACATATCTTACATTAGGGACACATCTTGCATGAAGAACACATCTTGCATGAGGAACACACCTTGCATAAGGAACACATCTTACATGAGGGACATATCTTGCATGAGGGACACATCTTGCATAGGAACACATTTTGTATCAGGAACATTCTTCAATGAGGAACACATCATGCATGAGAAACACATCTTGCATGAGGGACACATCTTGCATTAGGAACACTTCTTGAATGAGGGACACATCTTGCATGAGGAACACATCTTGCTTGAGGGACACATCTTGCATAAGGAACACATCTTGCATGAGGAATACATCTTGCACGAAGGGCTCATCCAGCATGAGGAACACATCTTGCATGAGGGACACATCTTCCGTAAGGAGCACATTTTGCATGAGGGACATATTTTGCATGAGAAAAACATCTTGCATGAGGAACACATCTTGCATGAGGAACGTACCTTAAATGCGAGACACATCTTGCCTGAGGAACACATCTTGCATCAGGAACACATCTTGCATGAGGGACATATCTTGAATGAGGAATACATTTTGCGTGAGGAGCATATCTTCCTTGAGGGACACATCTTTCAAGAGGAACACATCTTCCACAAGGAACACATTTTTCATGAGGGTCACATCTTGCATGAGAAACACATCTTCCACGAGGGACATATCTTGCACGAGAAACATATTTCATGAAGGACACATCTTCCTTGAGGGACACATTTTGCTTGAGGAACACATCTCCGGTGAAGAACACATCTTGTATGAGGGACATATCTTGCATAAGGAACATATCTAGCATGAGGAACACATCTTGTATAAGGAACACATCTTGCTAGAAGGACACATCTTGCATGAGGAACATATCTTGCCTGAGGAACACATCATGCATGAGAGACATATCTTGCATGAGGAACACATCTTGCATGAGGAAAACATCTTGCATAAGGGACACCTCTTGGCTGAGGAACACATCTTACATGAAGGACACATCTTGCATGAGGAACACATCTTGCATGAGGAACACATCTCCCATGAGGGACACATCCTGCATGAGGAATACATCATACACGAGGAACACATCTTTCATGAGGGACACATCTTGCATGAGGAACACATCTGAGAGGAATGTATTTTGCATGAGGAACACATCTCCCATGAGGGACACATCTTGCAAGAGGGACACATCTTGCATTAGGAGCACATCTTCCATGAGTGACATATCTTGCATGAGGAACACATCTTGCAAGAGAAACACGTCTTGCATGAGGGACATATCTTACATAAGGAACATATCTAGCATGAGTAAAATATCTTGCATGCGAAACACATCTTGCATGAGGAACACATCTTGCATGAGGGACACATCTTGCCTGAGGAACACATCGTGCATAAGGAACACATCTTCCATGAGGAACATATCTTCTATGAGGGACACATGTTGCATGAGTAACATATGTTGCATTACGGACACATCTTCCATGAGGAACACATCTTGCATGAGGGACATATCTTGCATGAGGAACACATTTTGCATGAGGAACACATCTTGTATGAGGGACACATCTTCCATGAGGGACGTATCCTGCATGAGGAACACATCTTTCATGAGGGACACATCTTGAATAAATCACACATCCTGCATGAGGAACACATATTCCATTAGGGACACATCTTGCATGAGGAACATATCTTACAAGAGGAACAATCTTCCAGGAGGAGCACATCCTGCATGAGGAACACATCTTTCATGAGTGACACATCTTCCATAAGGGACAAATCTTCCGTAAGGGACACATCTTGCATGAGGGACACATCTTCCATCAGGGAAAAATCTTCCATGAGGAACAAATCTTGTATGAGAAACACATCTTGCATGAGGGACATATCTTCCAGAAGGGACACATCTTCAAGAGGGAAACATCTTGCAGGAGGAACACATCTTGCATGAGGAACACATTTTGCATAAGGAACACATCTATGAAGGACAATTCTTGCAAGAGTTAACGCATGTTGCATGAGGGACATATCTTCCATGAAGAACACATCTTCCATGAAGGATACATCTTTCGTGTGGAATACATCTATCTTGTATGACGAACACATATTCCATGAGGGACACATTTTGAATGAGGAACACATCTTCCATGAGGTACATGTCTTGCCAGAGAAACACCTCTTCCATGAGGGACACATCTCCCATGATGGACACATCTTTCATGAGGAACACATCTTCCATGAGGGACATATGTTGCATGAGGAAAGCATCCTGCAAGAGGAACACATATTCCATGAGGGACGCATCTTGCATAAGGAACAAATCTTTCATGAGGGACATATCTTGCAAGAGGAACACTTCTTCCATGAGGGACACATCGCCCATGAGGGGCACATCTTGAATGAGGAACACATCTTTCATGAGGGCCATATATTGCATGAGGAACACATCTTCCGTGAGGGACGCATCTTGCATAAGGAACAAACTTTCATGAGGGACGTATCTTGCAGGAGGAACACTTCTTCCATGAGGGACACATCACCCATGAGGGGCACATCTTGAATGAGAAACACATCTTTCATGAGGGACATATATTGCATGAGGAACACATCTTCCATGAGGGATACATCTTGCATTAGGAACACATCATACATGGGACACATCTTGCATGAGGGACATATCTTGCATGAGGTACATATCTTCCATAAAGGAAACATCTTGCATGAGGAACACATCTTGCATGAGAAACACATCTTGCATGAGGGACAAATCTTGCATGAGTAAAACATCTTATATACGGAACACATCTTGCATGAGGACCACATTTTGCAGGAGAGGCACATCTTGCATGAAGAACACATCTTGCATGAGGAACACATCTTCCATGAAGAAAACAACTTCCGTGAGGACGCATGTTGCACGAGTAACACATATTGCATGAGGGACACATCTTCCATGAGGAAAACATCTTGCATGAGGGACACATCTTGCATGAGGAACACATCTTGCATGAGGAACACATCTTCCATTAGGGACACATCTTGCATAAGGAACATATCTTACATGAGGAACAATCTTCCAGGAGCACATCCTGCATTAGGAACAGATCTCTCATGAGGGACACCTCTTCCATCAGGAAAACATCTTCCATGAAATACACATCCTGCATCAAGGACACATCTTCCATAAGGGACATAACTTTCATGAGGGACACATCTGTCAAGAGGAGAAGATCTTCCATGAGGAGCACATCTTGCATGAGGAACATATCTTGCATGAGGAACACATCTTGCATAAGGAACACATCTTCGATGAGGGACACATCTTGCATGAGGAACGCATGTTGCATGAGGGAAACATCTTCCATGAGGAACACATCTTCTTTGAGAGGCACATCTTGCATGAACCCATCTTGCATGAGAAACACATCGTGCTTGAGGAACACATCTTGCATGAGGAACACATATTTCATGAGGGACACAGCTTGCACGAGGAACACATCTTCCATGAGGGACACTTCTTGCATGAGGAACATATTTTGCATGAAGATCACATTCCATGTGGGACACATCTTGCATGAGGAACACATCTTCCATGTAGGACATATCTTGCATGAGGAACACATCTTCCATGAGGGACACATTTCCCATGAGGGACACATCTTGCATAGGAACACATCTTCCATGAGGGTCATATATTGCATTAGGAACACATGTTCCATGAGGGACACATCTTGCATGAGGAACACATCCTGCATGAGGAACACATATTCTATGAGTGACAACATCTTGCATGAGGAACAAATCTTCTATGAGGGACATATCCTGCAAGAGGAACACATCTTCCATGAGGGACACATCTCCCATGAGGTACACATCCTTCATGAGGAACACATCTTCCTTGATGAACGTATATTGTATGAGGACACATCTTCCATGAGGGACACATCTTACATCAGGAACACATCTTACATGAGGAACACATCTTGCATGAGGAACACATCCTGCATCAGAAACACATACTCCATGAGGGACACATCTTGCATGAGGAACACATCTTCCATGAGGTACATATCTTGCAAGAGGAACACTTCTTCCATGAGGGACACATATCCCAAAAGGGGCACATCTTGCATGCGGAACACATCTTCCATGAGGGACATATATTTCATGAGGAACACATCTTCCATGAGGGACACATCTTTCACTAAGAACACATCTTACATGAGGGACACATCTTGCATGAGGAACACATCTTCCATGAGGACATATCTTTGAAGAGGAACACTTTTTCCACGAGGGGCACATTTCCCATGAGGGACACATCTTGCATGAGGAACACATCTTCCATGAGGGACATATATTGCATGAGAAACACATCTTCCATGAGGGACACATCTTGCATTAGGAACACATCTTACATAGTGGACACGTCTTGGCTGCGGGACATATCTTGCATGAGGAATATATTTTCCATGAAGGAAACATCTTGCATGAGGAACACATCTTGCATGAGGAACACATCTTGTTTGAGGGACATACTTTGCATGAGAGACAAATCTTGCATGAGAAAAACTTCTTTGCATGCGGAGCACATCTTGAGTGAGGAACATATCTTGCATGACGGACATTTCTTGCATAAGGAACACACATTGCATGTGGAAGACATCTTCCATAAGGAACAGATCTTCCATGAGGAACACATCTTCCATGAGGTACACATGTTGCATGAGGAACACATATTGCATGAGGGGACACATCTTCCTTGATCAGCACTTCTTGCATGAGGGACACATCTTGCACGAGGAACATATCTTTCATGAGGGACACATCTTCCATAAGGACAAAACTTTCATGAAGGACACATCTTGCATGAGGAGCATATCTTTCATGAGGGACACATCTTCCATGAGGAACACATCTTCCATGAGCGACACATGTTCCATAACGAGCACATCTTCCATGAGGAACACATCTTGCATAAGGAACACATCTTGCATGAGGAACACGTCTTGCATGAGGAACACATCTTGCAGGAGGAACACATATTGCATAAAAGACACATCTTGCATGAGGGACACATCTTGCATGAGGAACACATCTTCCATGAGAAACACATCTTCCATGATGAACACAGATGAGGGACACATCTTGCATGAGGAACACATCTTCCATGAGGAACAAATCTCATGAGGGACACATCTTCCATCAGGACAAAACTTTCATGAGGGACACATTTTGCATGATGAGCATATCTTTCATGAGGGACACATCTTCCATGAGGAACACATCTTCTATGAGCGACTGATATTCCAGAAGGAGCACATCTTCCATGAGGAACACACCTTGCATGAGGAACATGTCTTGCATGAGGAACACATCTTGCAGGAGGAACATATATTGCATAAGGGACACATCTTGCATGAGGGACGCATCTTGCATGAGGAACACATCTTGCACGAGAAACACATCTTCCATGATGAACACATCTTAGATGAGGGACACATCTTGCATGGGGAACACATCTTCCGTGAGGAACATATCTTGCATGAAGAACACATCCTGCATAAGGAACACATATTTCATGAGGGACACATCTTGAACGAGGTACACATCTTCCATGTGGGACATATCTTGCTTAAGGAACACATCTCCCATGAGGGATACATTTCCCATGCGGGACACATCTTGCATGAGGAAAACATCTTCCATGAGGGACACATCTTGCATGAGGAACATATCTTTCATGAGGGACACATCTTCCATGAGGAACATATTTTCCATGAGGGATACATATTCCATAGGGAGCACATTTTGCATGAGGAACACATCTTGCATGAGAAACACATCTTGCATGAGGGACACATTTTGCATGAGGAACACATCTTGCATGAGGAACACAACTTGCATGAGGGACACATGTTGCATGAGGAACACATCTTCCATGAGGGACATTTCTTGCAAAAGGAACACATCTTCAATGAGGGACACATCTCCTATGAGGGAGACATCTTTCATGAGGAACATATCTTCCATGAGGGCCAAATATTGAATGAGGAACACATCTTCCATGTGGGACACACCTTGCATTAGGAACACATCTTACATGAGGGACACATCTTGCGTGAGGAACACATCCTGCATGAGGAACACATGTTCCGTGAGGGACATATCTTGCATGAGGGACACATCTTCCATGAAGGGCATATCTTGCAATAGGAGCACTTCTTCCATGAGGGACACATCTTCCATGAGGGGCACATCTTCCATGAGGAACACATCTTCCATGAGGGACATATATTGCATGAGGAACACATCTTCCATGAGGGACACATCTTGCATTAGGAACACATCATACATGGCAAACACATCTTGCATGCGGACATATCTTGCATGACGAACATATTTTCCATGAAGGAAACATCTTGCATGAGGAACACATCTTGCATGAGGAACACATCTTGCATGAGGGACAAATCTTGCATGAGTAAAACATCTTGCATGCAGAACACATCTTGCATGAGGAACACATTTTGCATGAGGGACGTATCTTGCATGAGGAACACATCTTGCTAGAGGAACACATCTTACATGATGAACACAAGTAAGATGAGGGACACATGCTGTATGAGTAACACATGGTGCATGAGGGACACATCTTCCTTGAAATACATCTTGCTTGAGGGACACATCTTGCATGAGGAATACATCTTGCATGATGGACACATCTTGCATCAGGAACACATGTTGCATGAGAAAAACATCTTGCATGAGGGACACATCTTGCATTAGGAACAAATCTTGCATGAGGAACACATCTTCCATGAAGGACACATCTTACATGAGGAACGCATGTTTCATGAGGGACACATCTTCTATGAGGAACACATCTTTTATGAATAGTACATCTTCCATGAGGAACACGTCTTCCATGAGGGACACGTTTTCCATGCGGAACACATCTTCCTTAAGGAACATATCTTCCATAAGGGATACATGTTAAATGAGGTACACATCTTGCATAAGGAACACATCTTCCGTGATGGGCATATATTCCATGAAGGGCACGTCTTCCATGAGGAACATATCATTCAAGAAGAACACATCTTTCATGAGAAACACATCTTCCATGAGGAACACATCTTGCATGAGGAACACAAATTTCTTGAGGGACATATCTTTCATGATGGACACATGTTCCTTGAGGAACACATCTTCCATGAGGAACACATCTTCCATGAGGAACACATCTTGCATGAGGGACACATGTTGCATGAGTAGCACATCTTGCATGAAAAACACATCTTACATGAGGAAAACATCTTTCATTAGAGACATATCTTCCACAAGGGACACATCATCCATGTGGAACATATCTTCCATGAGGATTACATCTTCCATGGGGGACACATCTTGAATGAGGTGCACGTCTTCCATGAAGAACACATCTTCCATGAGGGGCACGTCTTCCATGAGGAACACATCTTCCATGACGGACATATCCTGCATGAGGAACAGATCTTGCAAGAGGAACCCATCTTCCATGAGGGCCACATCTTCCATGAGGAACACATTTTGCATGAGGGACACATCTTGCATGAGGAACACATCTTGTATGAGAACACATCTTGTATGAGGAACACGTCTTCCACGAGAGACACATCTTCCATGAGCGATACATCTTCCATAAAGGACACATCTTCCATGAGGAACACATCTTGCATGAGGAATAAATATTGCATGATGGACACATCTTGCATGAGGAACACATCTTGCATGAGGAAAACATCTTGCATGAGGGCCACATCTTGCATTATGAACACATTTTGAGGAACACATCTTCCATTAGGGACATATCTTGCATGAGGAACATATCTTACATGAGGAACAATCTTCCAGGAGGAGCACATCCTGTATCAGGGACATATCTCTCATGAAGGACACATCTTCCATAAGGGACACATCTTCCATAAGGGACACATCT
>JAUUDZ010058275.1:0-10321 GCA_032361705.1 Panulirus versicolor | reverse complement strand
GTGGGTGGGTTGGGCCATTCTTTCGTCTGTTTCCTTGTGCTACCTCGCTAACGCGGGAGACAGCGACAAAGTATAATAAATATAAGATAAATGAGTAATTTAACTCCTGGGCATTGGACATGGGTTTGAGGATGTATACGAGTTCTCGAACACCTAGAATTGGGTTAAGGATGTACACGAGTGCTTTAACATCAGGCCGTGGGTTGAGGACGTATATGAGTGCATTTACACCAGGCCATGGGTTGAGGACGTATATGAGTGCATTTACACCAGGCCATGGGTTGAGGACGTATATGAGTGCATTAGCAGCTGGACGTGGGTTGAGAATGTGTGCGAGTGCTTGAACAACTGAATATTGGTTGAGGATGTATATCATTGGTTTCGGGAGGTGCATGCATGTCATTCACATTGTGGTATTAGGAATGACGTTAATGAAGATAAGACAGTTTTTATGTCAATATCTTTTATCTCAATGTCATCTCCCATAACTCAGACTGGACTAAAGCAAAACTTTGTCAAAGTTGATGTGTGAGTAATTCTGATATCATCCTTTGATATTAACTCAATTCCTACATTTGTATCGAGAACAAAACCAGGAACGTTGTTCCTTGGATGTAACCATATCTTCCACTTTCTCCTGACTACCCCACATTAAATCATCACAAGATCTACCTCCCAAAACCTCTGTTGTTGCGTAGGTGTGAACAGATATTTCCGTATACAAGGGAATACTACTCACGCATCTGCGGTTGCTTATCCTCGACCTCTCTATTAACCAGAGGAGAATCAAAATCCTTCTGTCTCAATAATAATCCTGGGATCACGCTTTTTCAACCATCCTTTTCCTTTACGCTAGCATGTTGTTGTTCTATCTTTCACCTGGAGAATTCAGCTCGTTTTGCGACGTCCACTGATGCGAGACAGATGATTTGGATCTCATGTTAACGCCTATTTTACAAGGCTTGTGTGTTTGTGCCTCGTCTCTCCTCCTGTCCTCCTACGCTTAAGTTTTAAGCATCCTCTTTATATGAAAATGAATTTTGATCGTCTTGCAGTGAGCGCCATAGTAATGAGCTTAGAAAATAGATAATTCATGTAACTTCTGTATGTTTCTGGGTTTCGCATTTACTTAAAATGTTTGGGCTACACTCATAATATGAAGTTGATTGTTGTGTTTCATTTTTATGGACGAAATTGAACGTATACATTTTTAGGGTGAGGGAGGAGGAAGAGCGAGAGGAGTGCAATAAAAAGTGTTGTTCAGTTGACGGGGAAATATACGATCTAACCTGAAATACTTGAGGACGACACGAACATGGCAGGTTGGTCCTGTCAACAGGTGGGAGCAGCAGTAGCTTAGGTGGGTCACGGGAGGTGGTCCGCAGGCGACTGCTGGCGAAGCTTCAGTACTTCTGCCAATATTTATCAATATAACATCGAACATATTCCAAGAGCTTCTCCTACAGACTGGCCCTAGCACCCTGGCCACCCTAACCATCTGTAACTTGGGTAAACTAATAGAAGCTGCTGATATAACTGGTGTCATATTAAGTTAGGAGAGTCGAGGGGTCCATTTAAATATGGATGTCAACCAGCTAACCCTGGCTCCATGCAGACCTAAAGTGACCAATGTTCGTGTTGTAGGTCAAGTTACTGTATCAGAGTAGGTCATGAAGAACCACTGCAGTGCTGCAGGGAGATCCTTTCTTTCACATGCAGTAATGATCTTACTTCACCAATATATTCTTTCCATTGGATGATATACCTATTTCGTGAGTGTGACTACTCACTTTATCTCTATGTAGAAGTTATTATTGATCCAGGAGAAGCTTAACAGTGCAGCACAATGTCCATGAAGATCTCATGTGTTGATATCATTCCCCCTGTATTATTGTGACACTTGTTGACCATAGCCATCTAGCCATTTCCATCTTGAGAACTGTGTCGAAGAATATTGTAAGTTTCTGTCATTCCTTATGGTTATTACGACATATTTTTGTGCAGTGATTTGTCTTTCCCAGTGTTCTCTGCCGTCCCGTCTCGTCCACGCCCTTCGATACCTCCATAATCTCCCTCTTGCCTTTGTCTATCATCCCGTCAGCAACCCTTGTCCTCTTCAACTCTCTCCCTCTCACACACTCTCTCTCCTTTCATCATTCCCTCACTGCACTTTCTAGATTAGACTTCTTTCCTCTCATTTATCTCCCTCGTCTTTCTTCCTTCATTCCCATTTTTTCTAATCGTCTTCAACCTCCTTCTCTTCTTCATAAACCCCATTTTCTCTGCTTCACCCTCTCTGTTCTTGCGCCCTTCCTCATATCAACCATTTTTCTTTACTAACTTTCTCTTCGTTCTCTTCATTTTCTTGGCCCATCGTTCAGTTTTCTCGCTCAGCTCCCTCACCCCTCTCCCTCTAAGTCCTGTTCCCCTTTACGTTTTCGTGCCTAGCTGTCCCTTCTGCTCCTCCTCTTTCCACTCCCTCCTCCGCTCTTCCACGTTCCTCTCCCTCACTCCCTCATTCTCTTCTCTACTCTTCTCTTCTCTACTCCCTCCTCTTCCCCATTCTCTCCCTCCGTTTCCTATCCGACCCCCACCCCATTCCTTTCTCCTCTCTTCACTTCTCTCATCTCTCTCTACTTTCTTCTATTCTCCTTCACTCCCTCAAATATTTCCACACTCCCTCGTCCGCTACTCATTCCATTGTCCTTCCCCCCCGCCCCCAACTCCTTATTCCTCTCCCTCACTACCTTCCTTTCTCTCCCACTCCTTCATCATCTCCCCCATTCCCACCTCATCTCCTCCACTCCCAACTCCTTACTTCTTTCCCTTACTCCCTACTCCTCTACCCTACTCCTCCTTTTCCCGCCCTCTCCCTTATCCTTTCTCCTTCTCACTCCTTCGTTTCCCACTCTCTCTTCCTTTCCATACTTCTTGCTTGTCTCCCCTACTTCCTCCATCTCTCTTCCACACCTTGCCTCTGCTCTTCCGCCTCTTACTCCTCCCCCCATTTCTTACTCCTCTTTCCTCTCTCCCATTCCTTATCCTTTTTTCCGCCCCTAACTCCCTCTCCCATACTCCTAACTCCATTCTCCCACTTCTTGCGCCTCTCTCCTCCTTACTCCTCTCCACTCATTTCTTCTCTCTCTCACTCCCTCCCCTCTCCTTCCCCCTTAATCCCTCCTTTCTCTTACTCCCACCTCATTTCCCCCACTCACTTCTTCTTTCCCCCCCCCCCCCTCTTCCTCTTTCTCCCCAACACAGCAGCCCAGACTGACCATAGTGTTCTTCTCATGGCACAGCGTTGGTATAGGCCGCGCGCACTTCGAGAAGCAGCCCCCCAGCAACCTCCGCAAGTCCAACTTCTTCCACTTCGTCATCGCCCTGTACGACCGAGCGGGCCAGCCCATCGAGATCGAGCGGACGGCCTTCCTCGGCTTCATCGAGAAGGACCAGGTGAGTCCCCCGTGCGATGCCAAGTAACTAACGACACTGGATATTGATATAGTACTCAGATCATCTTCAAAGAGCCAAGGTACATAGTTAAGGAGACTGGGGAAGTCACTTGACTTCACTGATACATCGAGATAGACCAGGTGAGTCGACCCAGGTGATACAAGGTAATTGAGTAACTTTATACTGCGAGAACGACCAGATGTATCGGCCCAGGTAATAACAGGTAATTTAAGGTGGGGGTTTTCCAAACTTGTTGGAAGCAACAGAAACATATCAGCTTCTTGTGGCCTACTATAGTTTTAAAACCCCTGATTTAGGGGACGGTATAGTTACCTGACTACCTTGGTGTGTTAACAAACGCCAGGTGACTGACAGAGGTGACGTAATTCAAATTGTGGTCTCACGTCATTACCTTGGTACAGTGAAGAAGACCAGGTCATTTGCCTAGGGTGATGTCTATTAAAGATGCAGTAACATGCTACTATAATACTTTAAGACCAACGGAATCTTCCACAACACTTCAGCATATCGACAGGGGGTCAGGTGAGCTGTGTTGTCAGCTTTAAGTTGACTAAGGAGCTCGTCCTCAGTCGACTGAGCCATCCGTGGGTGACTGAAGCAAATGATATATCTTTATGCTTCGGCAAATAAGCTATGAGGTAGATGGAGGCAAGCATCGGGGACACTGGTTAGTAACTTCCTGGATCACTTGTTTACTGATTCCCGGACGAGATGAGTGGGGTGATAACAGATGTTAGAGCCTGTGCCTCTACAGGTGAAATGACCTGGCTGAGGCAGAGGTGGACCAATTATGCAAGAGGAACAGACAGCCACACCGCGGCCACTGGCAGACTAATGCCATAGGTTTGCTGGTAAGATAAGGGCATGGGTGAACGTATGGTTATATATGTGCTAATCATGGACCGCGGAGAGAAAAGTTTCTTCCCACTGTACAGGAGGAGGTGGTTCTGCTGGAAGGACAGAGGGACAAGCCGTTAGCTCCACGGTCACAGGTCAACGAATTCCTGGGATTTGCAGGTGTGGTAATTCTGGCGACGGGACAGGTAGACCTGACCAGCAGCGGTGGGTGGGTGGAGGTCGGCAGGTAATTAACCACGTGGTCACTGATAGACTGATTTCTAAAACAGGAAAAAAAATGCCCTGACACGATACCTTTCGGACGTGGATGAGTGCGACTGTATGAGAGTGGGATCCCAAAGTCAGACCATGAACCCAAGGATCATACAGTAGTGCTCAAGGGTCGAACACTTTTGTTCAAGGCTCGTACCGTCCTGTTCAAGGGGTTTTAAAGGTGTGGTTGTCTTGTGGTGGTTCTCGATCAATAAACTGATGGTAGTCAAGCCTTGGTGATGAAGTAATTGGAAAATGAAGAACAAGATGATATCGATGTTGCCACTGCTCGAGACAGTGAGCGAACTGGGCTGCCTCGCTGCTAAGGCGCTTCTTGACACGTCACGGAAGGGGGCGACAAGTGCAGTAAGGTCTTAAGATGCAGCAGTAAGATTACAAACATAACAGCACTAGCAGTAAAATGATAAACACGACAGCATTAGCAGCAAAATCACAAACACAACAACATTAGCATTAAGATCACATACACGACAGCATTAGCAGTAAGATTACAAACATTACAGCATTAGCTATAAGATTACGTACACGACAACATTAGCTGTAAGAGTAGAAACACGACAGCATTAGCAGTAAGATCACAAACACAACAACATTAACAGTAAGATTACAAACACAACAGCATTAGGAGTAAGATTACAAGCAAAGCAGCATTAGCAGTAACATTACAGACACGAGAGCATTAGCAGTAAGATTACAAACACGACAGCATTAACAGTAATATAACAAACGAAATCATTAGCAACAAGATTACAAACACGACAGCATTAACAGTAAGATTACAAAGACGACAGCATTTGCAGTAAGATTACAAACACGACAGCATTAGCAGTAAGATGACAGACAGGACATCATTAGTAGTATGATCACAACAGCATTAGCAGTAAGATCACAACAGCTTTAGCAGTAAGATCACAACAGCATTAGCAGTAAGATCACAACAGCATTAGCAGTAAGATCACAAACACGACAGCATTAACAGTACTATCACAAACACGACATTAGCAGTAAGATCACGACAACATTAGCAGTAAGATCCCAAACGTGACAGCATTAGCAGTAAGATCACAAACACGACAGCATTAGCATTAAGATCACAAACACGACATTAGCAGTAAGATCACAAACACGACATTAGCAGTAAGATCACAACAGCATTAGCAGTAAGATCACAGACACGACAGCATTAAGAGTAAGATCACAGACACGAGAGTATAAACAGTAAAACCTCAAACATAACATTTTCCTATGTAACAATAAGAAAAATGGTTTTGGCAGTATGATCACGAGGAAGGTAACAGTAGAGAGGCTTCTGAAGTGAGTCCTGAACCGATGTAAGATCCTCAAATTTGTTCAACACACTTTAAGAAACACAAACAACAAATGAAGAAGGTCCACTGTAAGGCAACCAAGATAGTACTAACATTAAGTCCACTGCGTTAAACTGCGAGATTAAGAGGCCGTAAGGTAGGTATGTCCACCATGGAAGAGAGAAAAGTAAGGTGTGACTTGATCACATCACTCAAATCTATAGGTTCACGATGCAAAGACAGAGCAACTGGAGGCCGGAGCAAGAAGCGAAGCAAGAAGCTTGTTAGATTAGACGAAATGTTTTGATGGTATCAGAGCGGTGGACGAGTGGAATAAGCTGGCTTAAGATGAAGGTGAAACTGTAAAATCTGGCTGGAGAGAAAAGTGTAAAAACAATATCATGGTAAATTTAATAGATTGGTGGGGGGAGGGGAGGGGGTGGGTGGGGGTACGAGAGCTAAAATCCCCCTTCCCGAACTGTAAAAATGGGTAATTACAAATGAATAATTACTCAAACACACACATAGGAAGTCATTAAGAAGGGAAGGGTTTCAACAGACCAGACGGTGAGCACTTTATCTCACGAAGTGAATCACAAAGAGACGACCTGTCAGAGAGAGCCAAGAGAGGACATCCCGTAGAACTTGTCACCGGGTCATAACACGAGAAATGTTGTAGGGAAGACAAACTATGTTTTAGCGAGTGTCAAAAACTCTTTCATGTTCTTAGGCAGTGAGATGTTGAGAAAGGTGTACACGCTGCACACTCGCCATAAAATGGAATATGCTGCAACGGTCGAGTCTTTTCACTTAAGGAGTAACATGGAATTGCTGGAAAGGTTTCCAGAAGAACGCAACAAGAATGGTGTCAGACCCGAGTAGAATGAGCTGCGAAGGGGGAAAGGAAACCCCCTTTCTGTCTACATTGTAAGAAAGAGGAGTAAGGGGAGATATGATAATTACATATATACTTATGCTTTAGGACTCCACGACGACATTAACATGAGCAGTTCTTTGATGCCAGAAGAGAGAATGGAGTAAGGGAGCACAACTGGAAGGTGCGCAAAGGAAGTGTGAGGTGGGATGTGGGAAAGCATTTCTACAGTATTGACAGAGACGTGGATTCATGGAGAAAATAAAGCCAACAGGAAGTTGGCAGTCAGATCACAATTATGACAGCATTAGCAGTAAGATCCAGACACGACAACATTAGCAGTAAGATCTCAAACACGACAGCATTAACAGTAAGATCACAAACACGACATTAGCAGTAAGATCATTCGAGACTTCTGAGTCTGTATGATGTAAAGATAGTTACCACACACACACACACACACACACACACACACACACTGAACGTGTTGGGGGAGGGGGACGGGATTGTATGTCGGGGAGCATGGCTGGCCAAGTTCTAAAGGGGACGCCCATTGTTTGGTTCACGGAGGCTTCCTTCACCGAGCACCTGCTGTGCTGAAGGTTACAGCCAGGCTGTCAGCTGGCGGTGGGCGGAGGTTTCCTCCCAGGGTGCACATGTTTTGTCCGTCAAGTTCCTGCCGTTCACGCGTTCTCCAGCAGACCGGATGTCGTCCGTATGTCAGGTGCTAAGCTGTCGTTCCCATTATTCTCTAGCAGCCTGTCGTGGCAGCCGCTTGGCTGTCGTTCCTGCATCAGTCATGGGACGACCAGGCATTCAGGCACCAATGGACAACATCTGTCAACAAGCAGTAATCATACTGACGTCCCCGTCAATCACGTCAAAGATGTTGTATATTCATGACAATAATTACTTGATGCTCACCTCGCCGACCTTCACCTGTGCTATGTTGGCCTCAGATTTCATGGTTTACTTACTGGTCGGTTCGCAGCATTGTTCGATGTTGTTACTGTTGACCATTGCTCGTTGTCACAACCTCCTGCAGTAGATGTATCCCAGTAACGCCACCCCCTGCAGTAGATGTGTCCCACTAACGCTACCCCCTGCAGTAGATGTATCCCAGTAACGCTACCCTCTGCAGTAAATGTATCCCAGTAACGCTACCCCCTGCAGTAGATGTATCCCAGTAACGCCACCCTCTGCAGTAGATGTATCCCTATAACGCCAAACTCTGCAGTAGATGTATCCCTATAACGCCACCCTCTGCAGTAAATGTATCCCAGTAACGCTACCCCCTGCAGTAGATGTATCCCTATAACGCCACCCTCTGCAGTAGATGTATCCCTATAACGCCACCCTCTGCAGTAGATGTATCCCTGTAACGCCACCCTCTGCAGTAAATGTATCCCAGCAACGCCACCCCCTACAGTAGATGTATCCCAGTACCTTGCAGCAGAATCTAACACCTCCCGCCACGTCAGACGAGCTCCGTCCTCAAGTAACTTCATGCATCTTAGATTCACGTAGCCGCTGCCTCGACAAACAATATTCATCGTGAGCGGCATTCGTGTTCATCACCTCCCGTAAACATAGATAACTTTATCGGTTATCTCCGTTTGTCAGTAATCACCCAGCCCCTCCCGTCCATAGGAAGAACAAAGGCGGCGTGGTGTCCCCACACCCCACAGTGTGTGTGAGGGTGTGGAGGAGAACTCTGAACCGCCACACAGTAACTCGGAAGGGTCGCTTGATACACAGACGAGTCTAGTGTTGCATAGTAGGTCAATCAGCTGGTCACATGCCACACTGTCGTCACATACGGCAAGGCACACACACACACACACACACACACTGCTGAATCACATACAACACCGCAAAGCCACATACCTGAACATTCACATACACCGATGTATAATGACATGGAAGATGATGTGTACATTAACGACACAAATGATGGTCACATAAACTCGACTGATCCCATAGATCTGCCAGTAATCAATAGCGGGGCACATAATGACCCAGGTGTATAGTAATTACCCTGTGGCATTATAGTGCTATAACTCCCTGAGATAGTGGCACACCCCCTTTACCCCCACCCCCTCCTCACCCTTGGCCTGCAGTGGGGTAATTGGCGTGGTTGAGCTGTAGTGATTGTGCAGGTAATTATGGTACTTGGCGGTGAATTATGTGCACCTTTCAGCAAGTGGGTCAACACGCTAATTACTGGCACTGCCAGCTCCCACCTCCGGTGTATGATGCAGTGAATAACGCCACTCTTATTCACAGGGTGGGGGAGTGGGGGGGGGGAAGAAAAAGGAAGGGGGGTGGAGGGTTAGAGGGGTGTGTAGGGGTTCAGGGTGACGGGGATAAACCTTACAGTTTACATGCTCTTTCGATGAAATGATTGGTCAGTATTTTCATTTTCTTTATATTCACCCACATCTTTCGTTTGCCACCATTGTTATGTTACGGTTGATCAGTGCTTGCTAATGGTCGTTTACTTAGTACAGTGTAATATAAAACAAGGTTGATCATAGAGAATGAGGCTGAATGATCATATATGGTTCATATATGCTATCTGACGTGGTAGAGGCGGACCAGGAAGTGGTCTATTTTTGTGTTTAGCTACGCTTCGTCTGGACCAGTAATGGCTTCTTCGGTCCAGACGAGATGTAAAAGTACAAGTATGTCTTCAGGAGGTCACCGGTGATTCTGTATCATTAAGTCAGGCAGTTAAGGTGTGTCCTGATGGATGAGCGAGCGCCGCTGGTGGACGCTGGACATATTAAGGATAATTACTAATCACCCACTGGATTTATGTTGCTAATTGATGTGTTTTATCTACAGGGAAGGAAACCTGTCCTTAGGAAAGATCTGCGTCCAGAAGTTTTTTGAATTGTCTGTAGGTGGTGTGTGTGTGTGTGTGTGTGTGTGTGTCATGGGAGTCATGTGGTCAGGTCCAAGTGCTTGGAGATAAATCATTTAACGTGTTTCTTGATCGTTGATTGGAGATCCTAGAAATTTGGAAGGGGGTCTGCTGGAGATTTTCTGGAAATGCGAAAATCAGGGACAAATGCCGAGAGCCGAAGATTATGGGAGAGGTTTGTTGGAGGGTTCCTACTGAGTCTATGAGTGTGAGGTGAGCAAGAGAAAGGTTGCAGAACGGTTGACAAACAATAAGGTAATAAATCCTAGGATTCAAACCGGGAGACTCACTGTCAGTCGTTCAGGATCCTCTGGATCTTGTGACCTCTAGCCTGTTTGTCTTCGTTGGTAATGATAGTGTCTGATCCCATTAGCCTTTGTTATGAATCCTGGGATTAATTGTTGCTCTGCGCTGCATGCGTCTTAAACTGAAGCAGAGAGAGTATTGGGGAAAAGTAATTCTTATTAGATATTCTAGACTGTTTAATTTAGATGAAATATTCTCTTCTTGTTGAAGTAGGTCACTTGAATGTGGCATATACTGTGCTTACGATCCTGCTATGGGTTTCCTTCCCCGGCCTAACCCCCCCCCCCCCTTCTGTCTCTCTCT
>JAUUDZ010058264.1:0-10321 GCA_032361705.1 Panulirus versicolor | reverse complement strand
GACGGGCAGGGGTCTGGCAGGGTAGCATGCAGAGCAGCATGACGGGCAGGGGTCTGGCAAGGTAGCATGCAGAGCAGCATGACGGGCAGGGGTCTGGCAGGGCAACATGCAGAGCAGCATGACGGGCAGGGGTCTGGCAGGGTAGCATGCAGAGCAGCATGACGGGCAGGGGTCTGGCAAGGTAGCATGCAGAGCAGTATGACGGGCAGGGGTCTGGCAGGGCAGCATGCAGGGCAGCATGACGGGCAGGGGTCTGGCAGGGCAGCAGCGGGCGGTAGCTGACCGCATCGGGTGAGTCATGGAAGCCACCCAATAAGGACCATTGGGATGCCGGCTTCCGATTTCACTGCGCCGAATACTTTCAGAAGGTCGAGGCAAGACAGTGATAACCCACGCGTAGCAGACGACTCTTGTGTCCATCATGTGACTTTGAAATCAATGCTAAAGTGTTCTTGTTGCCGACTCTTTTCTCTGATCCTGGTTCTGGTGAAACGAATATTTGGTTTTCCTCTTCAAAGCACAAGGATTTCTGTAGGACCGTGAGGGAGGGAGGGAGGGCGGGTCAGGACCTTGACCCCCCCTGCAGGATATGGCAGGAAGCGGGGGTCGGGGAGACGGTGGGGGAATGGAGTGGTAGGATGTAGGGGGATGGTGCTAGAGGCTCAGACCAAATGAGTCATGCTGAGCTATGTGTAGTTCCATTTTTGTTCAGGCAGTCCAGCCGGTAACCACAGGTGTTGTTTATTGTTGTTGGTGACGTCATAATGGTGACGTTGTCCTGACGTCATGATGGTGACCCCTAGCGTGACACCAGAGGGCCGCCACGACCTCACCTCCCAC
This sequence comes from Panulirus versicolor, assembly GCA_032361705.1. Lineage (NCBI taxonomy): Eukaryota > Metazoa > Arthropoda > Malacostraca > Decapoda > Palinuridae > Panulirus > Panulirus versicolor. Next base: position 9,481 of record JAUUDZ010058264.1, on the reverse strand, counting down.
CAGACTCGAGAACAAGTGTCACTTTTCCGTGGTGGTCAGACAGGAAGATTCAGGTGAGCCATCACGCCAGGCTCCTGCACCTCACGTGTCCTCTCCTCCACGTTACTGCCACAGTCTGCGCGTCACAGCTCTTGTACCACACGTCACAACTGCACTAATTGCACATATCACTGGTGCAGCGCCACAGACTTCACTGCTAGAATATCCACACCACTGTCACCATCCTGTGTGTGGGCTCTGCCTAAGCACCATGCATCACTGCATGATACCGTTCCTCCGCCGTATCAGTACATGGTAATGTAGCACCATGTAACTCATTACTTGACCTATACAGGTCACCGCTGTGGTACCACACACACACACACACACACACACGCACACACACACACACACACACACACACACACACAGCTGCAGTACCAAACACCTCACTGCTGAAGTTTTAATGTCACTGTTGCAGTGTTACATTCTTCACTATACGCCTGTAATAATTCCTAACTGCTGTTGTGCAACACATCTCCACTACTGGGCCATACACCTCACTCCTCCTGTACAACACGTCACTACGACTGTACCAGACACGTCACCTTTGCTGTACCATACATGCCACCACTCGGTATTACTGCTGTACCACGCACGTCACAACGTCTGTACTCACTGCTCTACCACACGTCATCATGCGTGACTACTGCTGTACTACACACGTCACACACTGCTCCACCACACGTCACTACTACTGTGCTATGCACGTCATTACTCCTATAAATCACACATGACTACTTTTGCACCATAAACGTCACCACTGATGTAACATACACACGACAACTGCAGCACCACATTGCCGTACCATACTCGTCACTGATGCCATACCATACACGTCTCTCTTACTATACCTTGCAAATTACTGCTGCTGCACCATACACTTCTCCATTGATGTACCACATACGTTAGTACTACTGTGATGTGCACTTTACTGTTGCTATGCCGTACTCATCAGTATTGCTGTGGAAAACTCCTCACGACTGTTCATACCACATATGGCACCATTACTGTGCCACAACATCACTGTTGCTGTACCATACATGTTACCGTTGCCGTATCATACATGCAACTTTTGCTGTATCATATACGTCAGCGTTGCTGTATCATACATGCAACTGTTGCTATACCACATACGTCAGCGTTGCTGTATCATACCCGTCAGTAGTGCTGTATCATACACATTACTACTGTTGTTCCATACACGTCAGCGCTGTTGTGATGTACATTTCATCACTGCTGAGGCAGCTGGAGGCACCGAGCGCTGTCATCATAATTGTCTAAACTAAAATATTCTAACAGTAATCATCTTTCTACGTCTGGTACACAAAATTATCAGCCAGTATGAAAGATTCGTACTTTATGAATAGAAATATATTATGAACATCTTTCACCAATCTTTCTTTTGAGGGAAAGGATATTCTGGGAGGCAGAGATGACAAGTCTTTTTACTGTTTCTAAGCTTATCCGACGTAAAAAGCTTAAAAATCTTTGACATCAATAATTTTTGCGCCTGATATTTCAATATTTATGATAGACACCCTTCCGCTGAGTGCCACAGTCACTATTTAAAGTCAAACACACTTCCTCAGTAGAAAGTGTGCTGATATGACTTGTCTTCTACTGACGTTAATTCTATTTTTTAACCAAAAGCATCTCCACTGCACTTCAGCCTTTCCTCCTTTCTTCCAACCTGAACAATATATAGCTAACTCTTGAGCTGATAAACCAGCTCTTTTTGTTACCTTAGTCTTCGTTAATTCTACCTTGGATGAATGCGTGTCTTTTCCTCCTCTTCCATCCTCTCCCACTGGACCTATGCATTCTGTATTTTCGTTGAATAGGATCTTCCAAGCGCTGTGCAATCTTCAAGTGGACAAGACGTATGACCTGGATGGCATATCTTCTTGAATAGTACTCCTTTGAGCTAACTCCGATCCTTACTCACCTTTCTGTCTTTACCTCAAAACCCAAACCTGGGAACAGACATGGCAGTGAACGAAACTATGGAAGTTGAGGTGATCCACAAGGTGGGTGAGTAATGTTTTTGTGGTCTCCTTACTTCCGTATGTCCCAGAGATAGAGTCCTAGGCGCACTGAGGAGTGTATGGAAACAGAGATCATTAACGGTAAGGTCAAAGATCTTTTGAGAGTATAGTATTCCCAACGGTGCTGTATGGATGAAAGGCGCGGACTTTACATGAGAAGATAAGGATGGTTTTTGGCATAAGGATGGTTGATCGAGTAAGAAAATATAGGGTATATCCTCTGGATCAGCTTCACCTCACTCATCTTCTCCATATATCCAAAACAGTTCAGCACATCTTCTCCCTCATACATACTCTTACTACCACACCTACTTCTTATTCGTTATCTATTCGATCAGCCCTCCTTGCACTACGTAGCATCCTCAAAGAATTCATTTCCGGCACAATTATCTTCTTTCGCACTTTGTCCTCTTGGGCTCACACATGGCATCCTTACAAAATCGACGGGACTACTGTACCATCAAGCACATCCATTTTGACCTTCACAAACAGTAACCTCTTTTTCTACACATTCCTCATTGCCCTCAGGATCTTCAACCTCACACCCACTCTATACTTTTTTCACTCCCATGGTGGCGTTCGCTGCCATGTCCACTCACTGGTATTCATTTTTCTGTACGATTGTCTGCTTATATTTTTTTTTTCATGTTTTTCTATTATGGTGAGGACGATACCATTATATAGAAAAGGTAAAACTTTATTTCATTAACAGCTGAATCCCAGTAGTATTGTGGCCGAGAATCCCAGACACATTCACTAACAGAAGCCAGGTAATTGGAAGGTGTTGTTGACGCTACCTGCTCATCTGGCGAGAGGAATGCTGATGACGTGAGGAGCCAGGCAAGAGGGCGGATGTTGCTGTCATCACAAATGTAACTCAGGTCACATATGCCCAGACTCCACCAAGAAATTAGAACCAGCGTGAGTTGCAAGTATCTTTAAACAGAATAAATTCATGCTTTGAAGCGAGTTATGATTAAAAGAAACGTTGCATGTAGACAGACACAAAGAGGGTGCGTTGCCCGTGAATAAGGAGTGTTTGGTGGTCCTGTGCATGAGGGAGGTACCTGATGAATGGCGTAGACAGTATGGGGCATCTGAATGACCTTGGAGGAGATGCCTACAAGGTCGTGGGAGTGGAAGATGTCACATGAAGGACGTTCGTGGTGTATAAGGGGCACCTGAGGAACGACTGGGTACAGAATGAAGCTATTTAGTAAAGGGGGTGGAACAAACGATCCTTGGTTCACATTCGGCCTGCCAAATGTTTCTGTTTGACCCACTATTGTGTCTAGCAATATGAAAATATAGCTTTTTCAACATCAGGAAGGACTAATTGAAATGCCAATACTTGAGGTTTTGTGTTCGAGGCTTTAAATACGTGCATATTGATATTAGTGAGATCCCACAAAGGGAAGCCCAAATGTGACATGCAAGAATGTTGAATTACTGAAAAGAACACATGATCGTTTCAAAGAAACAGATGCTGAACAGAGTAATTGAATTCTTACGCTACATTACCCATGAAAGGGCCCTTAATAAGAGCGTTTTGATCTAAGTCTTGCCTTGGACTCAGCTTCAAAAGTGGTCAAATACATTAGAAGAAGAGGATCAATTGAACCTAGCTTGAGGGATTTCATGGTCTGCATCGTAAGAATGTAAGATGATTCAGTTTGGGAAAGTTTCAGAAAAGTGTATGGAAACTGTGAACAGAGATTGGTCTATGTTTGGACATTAGGCAACGAGTTCCCACAGCTGCATGATAATAACAGCTACTCTGATTCTGCATTTGTTGTTTATACCAAGAGCCTCAGGAATGAACTAAACTCGGAACTACTACAGAAGAGAGAGCTTTTGTACGTGACATGTATCATAGTGTCAAAGGTATTAGTAAGGAAATTACTTTCTATCTCGCTAAATAGAAAAAAAGCATTTGGCTTACTTTGCAATTTTGCAGAAGAGAAATGTTTGTGATCACTCCGAAAAGAGATATTTTACATTATCACTTGACCTACATGTTGCATATTCACTCCCATTCCAGGATTTCAAACTGGTCGAAAATTATCTGCCCCTGGTCCCTCCTTCTGCCTCATATGATGGAGAACATTTGGCCTATAATGACGTAATTCGAAAGATATTCAGAGAAAATTTGATGAAAAAAGTATCGACAAAGGTAAAGCTTACTGACCTGCATTGTGATTCACAGCTCTCGCAGCAAATCACGCCAGTATATCTTCAAGATAAAAAGTTTTAATCATTGTGCATTCCCAAAATTAAAAGGTCATGCCCAAAGGATGCTTGTGCTTTATGAGCAGACAATTCCTGTAATTAAACTGAACAGATTAAAACTTCGATGTACGATGACCGATAACCACCATGAAGCAGGACTCAAGACTGTACCAGTGGAGACAACATCTGAACTCAAGAGTCTGGTTAACGCTCGCCACAGTCTCCCACCCCACTGCGTGAACTTCTCACATCCTGATCACTGAGTGAATGTATCATAGAATGTTGAACAGACGTATGTTCAACTAGGTTGCTTTCGTACAACTAAGAAATAATTTCCTGTCATTAAATTTCATTCAGCAAAAATGTATTTCATGAGAGTGTATATGTTAATCAACTTTTTCATCCTTTCATCAGAATGAGCTTTTCACATCTCGTACTGTATACATTGATTAAATGCTTTCTTTATAATCTAACATAGTTCTCAAATGACAATGATTATATATTCTTTACTTGCTACACACCCTAATGCTAGACTTAGTTTTGTGAGCAATCGTTAAGCACCTGGGTCTCAATCACATGTGCAGCCGGCGAAGTTTACGAAAGTCGAGAAGTGGCTCGCCAGCCAAAATTTTTACCCTCTCCTGCTGAGTTACTATAGGGGATAGAAGGGCACCTGAGGGATGACAGGGGACATGAAGGACATAATAGAACTCTTGAAGGATATTAAGGGAGAGAAGCAGTCAACTGCGGGAGCTGGAGAGAGAAGTGGTAGCATTAACGGCACTGGAGAGCATGATAGAACACCTGAGAAATTATGATGGGCTGGAAAGAGCATCTAATGCAGCAGTGCCACAGACGAGGCACTAATGGATAGAGAAGGCACAAAAAAGGTTCCCTAGCAAATGAAAGGGCAGGGAGGGGCATCATATAGGTTACCAGATTAGAAAAATAGAGCAGTGATAACCCTGGAGAAGGAGAAAGGTAATCTAATGCGATAGAATTATAGAAAATACCTGAGGGGGCCGCGAAGGCAGAGGGTTTTCGAAGGAGCCTCAGGAGCGGGAAAGGAAGGTAGATTACACGGGAAACAGAAATAGATATCATCTGTGGCATTGTAGAGGAAGCTTCGTGAGAGTTAGTCACCTGTGGAAACACAGTAGATAAGGGAGGCACCAGAAGAACTGTGGAGGAAAGAGGACGAGCACCACAAGGATCATGGGGGCAGGACAAAGTGCTCACAGTGAGAAAATTTGATAGAGGGAAGCATCTTAGGAATTAAGGGGCAGGGAGGTCCACCACTGAGCCAAGAGAGGAAAGGGTCACAAGAAGATGTGTTCGAACAAAAAGGTGCATTATTAGACGGCGTGGACAGAAGGAACACCTTGGCTATCTTGTGAGCTAGCGGAGGTACCTAAGAAACCGTAATGAAATTAGCTCAAGCATATAGGAGACCACTGGGAGATGGAACAAGGAGAGACTGTAACAGTGGTTCAAGTGCCTCAATTACCGTGGGAGCAGGAAAGGCCACTTGCGGGATAAGTGAGGTTACAAGATGGCACTTACAGAACACTGGGAGAAGCTAGGAAAAATGTAAAGAATCAAAGGCGCAGCTGCAGCTTCCAGGGGCAGTAGGTTCCTAAAGAATAGCAGAGCAGTAACATATGTCGAGGGAAGTGAAGAGGCAACAGGAGGGTACCTTAGCGGTGATAGGAACATTTAAGGAGGCACCGTCGAAACTGTCAAGACATCAGCTGACATCATTAGTCTGAGGTATGGGGGAGGGAGTTCCCAAAGATATCGCAGTATTGGCAAACGACAACACAAGGGACCACTGAGGCAGTGATTATCAACAGGAGGGCAACAAGACTACAGTGGAAGCATAACGGAGAAGCGTATTCCTGATCAAGTGGTCCGCTGGAGGGTTCCAAGAATGAATTGAAAGGATAACAGAAAGGGACATTAAGAACCATGGTGGGAGAAGGAGGGTATCAAGGAACAATGGGGACGTAACGGGGGAGAACTATAGGCACTGTGGGGACAGCAAGACACTCATGGGACCGTGGGAACTGAATTAGAAGCACCGTAGGGGCCGCGTTTACAGCGGAAGGGCACCCAAGGGTCACTGGCGGCAAAGAAGGCGGGTGATGAAGTGAAGGGGGTTGCGGGACCGAGATCTGTGGGGCAGATGAGACACCATGAGACACCCAGAATGTGCAGGAGGAAACAGGCAAGGGGAAGAACTATGAGTCAATTTTGTTGGACTATAAATGGACTATAATGGCAGTAAAATGGTATTTGTATGACTGCGGGGACGGCATTTAGCCACAGAAGGATTTTTAGGGTATGCTCGCAAGCAGTGGTATCGCAACAACATGAATGAAACAAAATAAAGCTGAGTGATATTATGGGTAGCAGCTGAACACAGAGAGACAACAAGGGAACAATCCTACGAACCATGAGAACATAGACGTGAACTTGAGATCCCGAAAAGACAAGAGTGTGTACTATAAGATATTGGGAGCAGGTAATAACCTGAATGACTGTGTAGGAAAAAGGATGATACCAAGACAACAGTAAGGGAAAGACTAGTTATCTAAATAGCCGTAAGGTAGTAAGTAACAGTCCCATAATGTCTGCATGTTATGAATGAAAGACAATGAACTCGACTTAGATGCTCAATCACGCCGAACTGACGCTTCAAAAGGTTACAAGAAGTATTGCTTGACCAGAGAATGTTCATCTGATCTCGTATATCATGTCTGGATAGCTAGGTTTATCTAGTTTCATTACTTCTCTGACATATAAACAGACACACTGACCACCAACCCACGCAAGCCGGCGGAGGAATGATATCCAAGATGTGATCTTTTTGTGTCATTTGAGTCAGATTTAGAATATCTCAGACCGGAGTTCAGGTCCTTATAAGGAAAAATGCAATCTTCTCAGGCAAGGGCTTGAAATCATGCCCCACAGTTATCAAGACACCAGAGATACCTGGGTATATAAACCAGACGAACTATCAGTACTTAATCTTTCCTTCTTTGTAACTATTTTCCTTCATAAAATCTCACAACCAAATAGGACAAAGTACGAGGTATATTCGGCAAGCCAGTTCTCAGCCAGGTAGGTAACTAATACGAAATGTGTTTTGGGTAGTGTCCCGAAGCTTGCACGACATTCCATTTTGCTAACCTGACCTGACCTGAACTGACCTGGCTCAGCCTGGCGTGAACGAAGGATTGTGGTGTTACGCCACTTCACAATGCGCTACAGCGCCTGCTGCGTCTTACCTTAATTCCCTGCCTTTCACCTCACACCTCACACTGCAAGACCTGATGGGCACCACACCATGACCATTCTTGTCTTGTCAGGTCCTGGTCTTCATTAAAGTCTGTGGTGAATAATGTTCCCTAATCTTGAGTGGACAACCAGTGTGAACCTGACGACTCTCTTCTCCTGCCAATAACAATATATCAGTATCACATCCCTCGTCGTCAACACAGTCAGTACTGTCGAATTTATCATGCAAGGCTGGCCACTGTCAGTGTATGAAGGGCAGCAGTTAGAGTCATTGTTATGAGGAGTGAGGGACGGCCGCTCCATGATGAATAGTCTAAATAAATCAGCCGGACATTTGAAGTTATAAACGTTCTTTAACCTGAGGGCTTGCGGAGATGGGAGTTCCTAGGACAGCAGAGGCTGTTGTGTTAAAGCTACACCATCACTGATGGTCTCTAGAAGCATGATAAATCTTGAAGCTAAGATAAGGTGACTTCGAGTAATATCTGATGGTGAAGTGTTACGGCTATTCTGAGTTACAGTCTAATCCGTGCACGTGAACTCCCTCCTTGGCACATGTATCATTTTCCACATAACGTTTCTAAGGAGTTGAGTTAATGTCTGCTTACTGAGTCTGGCACAGTTACATTATGTCTGTGCTGGAGTACATGTTCTACCTAACTAACATCTGATGCAGAAAACTCGTTTTCTTTCTGATGATCTTTTCTCGTCCTTTTAACGCTTGCTGACCTGCACTTTTTTTCTTTAAACCTTCCTATCACCTAAAAGCCATCAATACTAGTGTCCTTGCATAGCTTAATCACCATCACAAAATCCTCAGTGGACACCAGCTCTTAGTGCTACCTCACAAATCCGTACCATTTTTCAACATTTACCATTACACCCGAACGCCACTTTATCAAAAGAATGTCCCTTCACAAGCTGTGCGACCGCCCCATGACGTCCAGTGTCGTCTTCACAGCCCTCTAGGCTGTACCACCTCCTGAAGCACCAATTCAGAACGCTCTATGCGGCTACGCAACCCTAATCGTTACCATGACGCCCATCCTTCCTACTACCTCATAATCTTGGGGATTTGTCAGATACTAAGCAGATATTAGTCGTCCGTAACAAGACCAACCCTCAGTGCCAATCTACAATCATCATTACTAGCCAACCTTTCTCACTGTTACTTAACTGCCTGTAGAGGTGTGACTCATTATGACTTTTTTACAGCATAAAGTGCCATATAACAACATTCATTGCCGACAACAACGCTAACTAAAGTGCGTGGTGCCGCCCCACAACTATTAGAGCAACTCCCTAATCGCCAGCACCGCCTGATAGCCTTTTTAGCGCCACATTACTACTTTCGGTGACTCGCTTGGTAGCCTTTAGTGCCACACTATCTCCTGGTAGCCTTCAGTGCCACACTACAATTATTGCCGTGTCTCTACACAGTTACTGATTCTTATCACTGTATTCAAAAAGATAGTTCAGGTTCTAATTCCAGTGTTGCACATGCTTTAGTGCAAAGACCTAAGGTTAATATCTACATATCTTTTTTATGTTTTATTATGATTTGTCGCTGTCTCCCGCGTTAGCGAGGTAGCGCAAGGAAACAGAGTAAAGAATGGCCCGATCCACCCACATACACATGTAGATACATACATACCCACACACGCACATATACATACCTATACATTTCAACGTATGCATACATATACATGCAGAGACATATACATATATACACATTTACATATTCATACATGCTGCCTTCATCCATTCTCGCCGCTACCCCGCCAAACATTAAAAACAGCAACTTCTCCTCCTCCTCCTCCAACAACAACAACAACAAAAACAAACCCCCCTTGGGGGGGGGGGGG
>JAUUDZ010058242.1:0-10321 GCA_032361705.1 Panulirus versicolor | reverse complement strand
CCCTCCTTGACTAGACGAAGGTTTACCCCACTAGCAAACTTACTCGTGAAGGATGTATCACCCCCCTTGACTCGACGAAGGTTTACCCCACTATCAAACTTACACGTGAAGTAGGTACCACCCTCCTTGACTCGACGGTTTATCCCCCAGGGTTAATAAAATTCTTGCAACGAGACCTAGTTAAGTAAAATTCTGTAACGGGTCGATGAATATAAGATTCTAGGTATAGCATATTCCGTTGTAGTCCAAACAAACAGACGACAATATCGGTTCGACGCAAAAAAGGCGTAGCAATCTCTAAATTCCTCCATGATGGGACTGGCGGGAGGCGCCAGCAACACCGGAGGGCAGCAAAGCGCGTTTCCGCGAAAAAGCGTATAAATCACTAAAATCATTGTAAATTCCCCAGGCACACAGCGCAGGGGGGTGCGCTGGGTGTTTTGGGTGGGGCATACCACCACCAGATCTCCGTAGGGTAGAGCCCTGATTGAGGTCTCGTCCCCGTATTACATGCCAAGCAGAGCATGTGTTATCCACTTCGGTGAATTTGGTGTCCTCCGCACACAAAAAAAAGTGCCTTTTCTAACCGGAGACATTAGAAATCGCAAGGTGTCGGAGAAAGTGCGTCTGACACTTTTTTGCGTTTTTTATGTCAATTTGTCTCATACTTCACCCATAAAAGGGGGCCAACACTATAATTAGACGCCCGAAAGGCATTCTTGGAAATTTTCAGAAAAAAAGAAATAAATAAAAATGTCAAGTTACTCCTCCGTCAACGAAGGACTCACTCTTTACGTCTCAGGCTAGCGGCCACACACAGAGTCGGAGCGAGAAATGTGACCCGAGGAAGCTCCGTCACTTTGCGCTCCTTACTTCTCAGCCGAACGCACAGAGTCTCCGAGGGCAAAAATGCTCCCGGAGACGCTCCGTCACTTTTCACTCCTTACCTCTCAGCCTAGCGGGCACAGAGTGTTGGAGGACAAAAATGGGCCCGGAGACGCTCCGTCACTGCGTTCCTTCCTTATCAACCTATACCGGGCATAGAGTGTCGGAGGGCAAAAATGGCCGCGGAGACGCTCCGTCACTTTGCGCTCCTAACCTCTTAAGTGAAATGGAGACATCATTGTATTGAATAAATTGTATTTCTATGTTCAGAGAGAGCACATGTTTATTTTTGCCGATGTAAATATATTTTTACAACTTTTTTACCACTGTGTTCGGCATTTAACCAGCGCGGTAACAAGAAAGAATATATAAATCAAGCGGCCGTTAACAAATTTTGGTAATGCATAGGTAAACCCATTAGATCTTTTGAACTTGTTAACAGAATACAGATTTGATGCTGTTTCCAAATGTTTGTGTTAGCTTAAGACTACTAATAACAATTCCAGCAACAGTAGCTTCTGCAGAGAGATCAGTTAGCAAACTCAAGCTGATTGAGAATTATTTAAGATCTACAACATCTCAGTACCGTTTCGTGGATTTGCCAGGCTAAGTATTGGATCAAACATTGCCAGAACAATTAATTTTCATGCTGTGATTCGAAATTTTTCACAAAATAAGGCCAGAAAAACTTTCTGAATGATTAGCTTATTTTTTTACTTTCTACTAATAATTTTGTTTTCTGATCATTGCAGCATAAAAGAATGTTTCAAGGTGATTTCTTTCTCCCTATCTGTATTGTAGCACAAACGAAGATGTTTAGATCAAATGTGATTTCTTCTCTCTAATCCTCTTTTATTGTATTTACATCTATTTATATTTATCATGGAGGGAGTTTAGGAGAATCAGGCCTCAAAAGTAAAAAATCAACAGAGCGCTCCATTCCATCCCTCTCTCATATACCTTACCCTTTTTGGCCTTACAATTCATGGCATTAAACCGTAACAGATGAAAACAGGATACCTAATGAAGAAAAGAAGGGAACCCGAAAGAAACTTTGTACACCCTAGTAAAATTTCTATCAAGAGTCCCTGCTTAAGACTCCACACGACCGACTGCTATTTTAGTTATTATACATGTGTATTATTTGATGCATGGAGGGAATTAGATAACTTCACCTTTCGTAGGAAGATATGTCGTGTCTTCAGATTATTTTGACTTAAATAGGTACTTTTCGAAAGAAATTATAGACCAACAGTATTAGAAAACCTTAAACATATGTGTCGATGGTTCTAAGGAATACTGAATGTTAGTGTAAGGTTCGGAGAATCATCACCGCTGCTGCTTGTCATCACAACAATTGATCACGAGAGTTTGTGGGTGGAGCTTTTCTGTTAATGGAACTTATGTTTCTGTGCTATTTTAATAAGAAAGCTTTTAGAATATTTGAAGCCATGAGAGCTTTCTGAAGTCCTGTCCTAAGAAGAATAGTTCAATGAGATTGTGCTTATGGGCGAGGACTGCCACTCGAGGGCAAGACGAAGTGAATTGAAAATATTTTAGTCTTTTCATGCGTAAGGACTACGACAATGGCTACTTTATTTGACCAGTATGAGTCCTTGCAGCAAGGACTGGTTAGTAGCCCAAAGCAGTCCATACTGGGTACCACTGCATTCAAGAATCAAAAACTGGAGGAGGAAGCGGCAATATTTTTGAAGGATCGTCAAGTGAATTTCTCCCCCACACACCCAATCACTCATCTGGTAGTGTCTAACCATCACCTAGTATTGGCCATGGCAAATAAGAAATTGATTCGAATTAACTTGTTAAATTGCAATTCAAGCAGTTTAGAAGATCAAGAGGTTGACGTCAGCAAGTTCGCCGTACAAGCGAAAATTCACAGCATCTTTCTTGACCCCACAGGTCAGCATTTATTGATAAGTATTGTGTCGAGGGATGGAGCTACTCCTGTTGATACTCTTTACCTACCCCTGCGTTCCAGTAAGCCCAAGTCTACTACTAAGTTGAAGGGTCATCTTGTGACAGCTGTAGGTTGGAATCAGAGAAATCAATCAGATAATATGACTGGACCAATTTTAGTTGGAACAGGAAGAGGAGTGATCATAGAGATGGAATTAACCTCTGATGAAAGGCTTTTTCAGACAAGCCATGAGGAGTATTGTAAACAAGTCTTTGACATTGGAAAAGATATACCCATAACCCTAACAGCATTAGAAGTTCGCAGCTCTCCATCAGATGAACAGAGGTTTTTGTTGTTGTGTACTACTTCAGATAAACTCTATCAATTTTCTGGCCATGTGAAATCTCTAGAGGAAAGGCCTTTGTTCTCATCCATTTTCAGTAATTATTTAGGATTGCCACCAAGATTCATTGAATTACCTAGTAAGTGGAAAAATTCTTGGCTCCAGCTATATCATACTCCCAATTCCTCAGCCCCCAAACACTTTGCTTGGTTGTCTGAACAAGGAGTGTACACTGGTGATATAGTTTGGGGTGGAACTTCAGATGATATGATAGCAAAAAGGAAACTCCTTACAAACCCAGAAGGTAATGACAGCTGTGGCCTTCCCTGTGGTATTATTGTCTGTGAGTTTCATGTTTTCATTGTTTGGCCTGATAAGATACGTGGGCTGTGTATTCTTAATAACCAGTTAGTGTTTGAAGGTACAGTTCCTGAAGAGTGTGGAAAGTTGATCGGTATATCAAAGGACTCTGTCAAAGGAACTATATGGATTTTTGCAGAGCGAGGTGTTTTCAGGTATAAGGTTGATCGAGAAGGACGGAATGTGTGGCGCATATTTTTGGAACAAGGAAATTATGAACTTGCAAAAAAACATTGCAATTCAGACCCATCGTGCTTATCTGTGGTGCTGCTGCAAGAGGCACAAGATCTTTTTCTGAAGAAAGAATTCCTCCAAAGTGCAAGGCTCTTTGCTAAAACCTTAACGTCATTTGAAGAAATTAGCTTAAAATTTGTTGAAGTGGGAGAGGAGGAAGCTTTGAAGATATACTTAAATGAAAAATTGGATACCTTAAAAGTGAGTGAGCAGACACAGGTTACCTTGGTTGTAATGTGGTTATTAGAATTGTACCTCAAACACTTAGGGAATTTACGTGATGCAGGGAAACAGAACACACAGGAGTACAGCAACTGTGATGAACAGCTAAAATCCCTTCTTCATGATCCAAAGGTACGTCAGTGTGTAACAAACAACGCTACTGCCATTTATGAATTACTTTCCTCCCATGATGATCAGGATAATTATGTGAATGTTTCAATGATGTTGAAGGACTATGATCGTGTGTTGCGTCACCTGATGCGCCATGGACGTCACATTGAGGCACTGGAGGTCATGTCAACCCAAGGTTCTGAACAGCTCTTCTATCAGCATTTTCCTTCCCTTCTTCAAACAGTTCCAGGTCCTGCAGTAGATGCTCTGATTGCACAGGGTAGAAGACTAAATCCTATTAAACTCCTTCCAAGCCTTGTTCATTGTCATACTTCACATGGTAGTGGAGCAGATATTCTTCGGTATCTAGAGTACTGTATTGATAAATTAGAAACCTCTGATGAAGTTCTGCATAATTTTCTTATATCTGTTTATGCTTTGGAAGCTCCTGAAAAATTGTTGCCCTATTTCAAGCTACAGGGGGATGATAGCCAGAGTGTCCACTATGATGTTAAATTTGCTCTTAGGGAATGTATGTCTGTTGGAGAGGATAAAGCTTGTGTCCACATCCTAACCACAATGGGACTGTATCAAGAAGCAGTGGAATTGGCTCTGAAACTTGATACATCCTTAGCAAAAGCAACTGCTAACCGGCCTAAATATGATCAAGATCTGAGGAAAAAGCTTTGGCTAATGATTGCTGCTCATGTGGTACAGGAAGAGCAGGATGTGTCCCGTGCCATGGAGGTACTGAAGGAATGTAACCTTATAAAGATTGAGGACATTCTTCCTTTTTTCCCAGACTTTGTTACAATCGACCAGTTCAAGGATGCCATCTGCTCTTCACTTCAAGAATATAACCAACACATTGAGGACCTAAAGCAAGAGATGGATGATGCATCCAAAGCAGCAGAAAATATTCGTAAAGATGTCCAGAAATTCAAACAAAAATACTCATATGTACATGCACAAGATCGATGTTGTGAGTGCAATTACCCACTCCTCACAAGACCATTTTACTTGTTTCCATGTACTCACAAATTCCACCAAGATTGTTTGTCAGATTCAGTAATGGGCTATCTAAGTGAAGTCAAACAAAAAAAAGTTTCTGAGTTGAAGGGTAAACTGTTAGCAATCTCAAATGATGAGAGTGGTACAGGAACGGGGTTATGGGGTGACAGGGAGCAGATCAGAGCTGAAATAGATAACTTAGTTGCTGGAGAGTGTCTTTATTGTGGTGATAGTGTTGTGGCAAATGTTGATACTCCATTTATAAGTAATCGAGACTGGGATGCAATGATGGCAGAATGGCAGTAAAAAATTGAAATATTGCAAATTAGAATTTGCCGTAGACCAACAGTCATTCAGAAAATTTATAATGGCTGTGGCAGTACAAAATTGAAATATTGCAATGATAAATTTGTCCCAAACCAAAAGTCATTCAGAAAATTTATGATGGTTGTGGCAGTAAGAAATACCTATAATTTTTGCATCATCCAGCTTATTCAGAGTAATGTATGCAAATTAACATATTTTCACCATTATCAACTAGTCATATTGCCTCATTGAAGAAATTAGTTTTCAAAAGTATTCATGGGAGTTAAATGATAGATACCTTAATGTTAGATTGTACAGGCCAAAGGAATTATTTGCATTCATTTACTATACTCAATTCTACTTTTCTTATTTATGCAATACGCAAATAATTATCTATCTGATAAAGTGATCTTGCTCAAATTGGCATTAGTAAAGTATGAACTTGATAATAAATGGGTTTCATTTTCCTGATTCCAAAAAACAATTATTTTGTAGTTAGTAGATTGTAGACTGCATTTTAAAGAAATGCTTTGGATACTACTGTCTTTACTCAAAAGTATAGAAACTTAGTTTAGCGTCATTTTGCACTTGTGGTCTCGCTTTTTGTTCTCTAAGAGTAAGGTATAGTACTTGCCTTAAAAATTTTCTTTACTCATACCAAGCTACATTTTTTTTTCATTGCCACATTTGTATTTAGTCTTGATCCCATTTTCTCATTTAGGGTTTGTCAAATATATGGACTTTTATCCATTATCCATAAGTGGAGCCTTTGACATACAAAAAATATAGGATTAATGGCTTTCAATTTAAGATTTTGAGTTAGTTTTGGATTTGGTTTGTACAATAAGAATGAACTCAAGAATTTTAAGCGACAAGACAGCAATGTAATTTCATGATGCACATCTGTGTTCTTTATTATGAAATAGAATATGTTCATTCGGTTGCAGTTGAATTAACTTCAAACAGTAATGAATGCAGTGTTATTCTTTTCTGTATGGTAGCAATATACTTTCCCTGTTGCATACTTCAATGACATCCCTTAAGAGTTTGAAATTATTACCACACCAGATGCGCTGCCATCCATGCCTTATTTAGCCTTCTTGTAATTATTTGGGCCACTTACTATGTGATTTATTGCAGAATGCAATTATGCACACTTTCCATTATTTATGTAAAAAATATTCATAAACCTTTAGCTTCAATCAGTTTCAGGGCCTGATATAGAAAATTTAATATCTTTTCATACAGAAAAGTAATGAAAAGGGTGCTGTGAATAATATTTTTTCATGGCAAAATAGGATTTTTTAGGTATATGGCTTTGGAAACAATATGCATGGAAGGCTTCAAAGAAATGAACCTCCAGATGATGGAGATTGTACAATAACTGATTTTTTTCATTATTCACAGTATTTTTCATTTGTGGCTACTCAGAAATGGAGAAAGTTAGGAAGATAATTTTTTAAGATGTGATAGAGCATAGACTGACTTGAGTTGAATGTGTATGATGGAAATGCAATATAATCAGCATTAACATTTATGGGTTGAAATTATAACTGGGATATGGAATTTACATTTGTAGAATAATGACGAGACTCACTGTAGTAAGTGCAAGGGTCTTAGGAAGCTTGTGTATGAGTGGGATGATTGGATGCAGAAGTTTGGCACAAAAATTAAGAAGGAATGAAATGGATGAAGGGGACCATAATTGTTGAAGGGTTCACACTTGAGTAGATTGGTGGCATTGATATCAAGTAGTCAGATCACCAAATTAGGATACTGATTCAGGTAATTTATCAGTTGGTTAATATTAGATTCGCTCAGCACACAATTCTTTGCTAATGCTCCAGCCCCCTTCTACTAAAATCACTTCATAGCCAACCACCAACCGACACAGAAGCAAAAAGCTCATCCTTGCCTCACTCTTCAGTATCATCAGTTCACAGATCCCCTATCCCCTCCAGACACACTGCATTGATAAAGCACATCTACTGTATAATGCCTCAACAAAAAAAAAATCCTTACCAAACCAAGAGTGAATTCAACTCCTTTCGCATATACCCATCAGAAAGTTGTGGGGACTTATCTTTTGAACATTCTTTACTGTTGTACAACTTATTAGAAATAAGTATGCCCTCTGCATTATCCATGTCCTTAGTCATTCCAGTCTATTCATCCACCACTCTTGTACTCTAAAACTATTTCCTGTCATCACTTTCAACAAGTTTCTTGCTTGATTTCATGTTATGTCCTCTGGTTGCTATATCCCTACACTTGTTAAAGAACTGTGATGGTGAGGGAGGGTGTAGCGGTCAGGAAGGGAAGGAATGATAGTAATGAATGTGTGGCCAGGGAGGGAGTGGTGGTGGTTAGGGAGGCTGTTGATGGCTAGGGAAGGCAGGCATGGAGGTGGTGAGGGAAGATGTGTTAGCCAGTGAGGGAGGTGGGTGCTGTGGCCAGGGTTGGAGGGCATGATGGTGATGAGGGAGGACATGTTGGTGGTGAGGGAAGGTATAGTAGCCCTCCATAGGAGCAAACAGACAAGGGGTTTGAAGACCCAAATCTGCTTGTAACATTTTCATTTCAGGATTTCAGGCACTGGGAATGCAATTTCATTAGGGCATTCAGGCTCAGTATAGATCAGAGAACCTTTGTTTACGTGAGAGGGTTAAGTATATAAACTTGTCACCATTTTAATGAAGCCTGATATGTTTACAGACACATTACACCTGAATGAACTTGGAGCAGTGCATTTTGGCTTGAAATTACAACATGTGTGGAGCATGTTTGTCACCTTCCATAACTACTGGTACTTCTTATAATACGTCTGTTATTTATCAGTATTTCATTTTAATGTGTGCAGCATGCAAAAAAATTTTCATGGTTAGAGACAACTACTTTGAAAGAAAATTATATGAATGGTATCTCAGAATATTGTTTTTATCTCAGTTTAGATAAAGATAGATTTGCCAAATATGCAATTACAGAATTCCAGGGAACACTCAATGACAGGGTAATAAAGTAGATAGTGGTGTCTTGCTTCTATGTAATTGTCTTCATAATCCTGTGCTGAAAAATATTGTAAATGTTGACCATAGTGACTACATTTTGTTGATAAACTTTTAAAGAAAATAACAGAAGGATTAATGTACAAGCTTCCTGAACAGACACTATAGGTAGACTAGATTTTAGAATCACTTAACAGAAATTTTTAATCCTTGGTGAATGCCTGATGGGGCCTTTCAAGGTTTTCATCCCCACAGCCCTGAACATGAATCAAATATAGCGGGAGATTTAAACTAAGCATCTAAGCGGAGAGAACCATTTTCAAATAACTCCAAGTGTGGGCTGTGATGCCATCAACTTACTTCGTAGTGCCCCACTCTGAAGCCTACTCACAATAAGAACATATTAAACTTATTTCTTGCAACAAATGAGGACCTTATCATTATATATGCTGTTGAAATTGAGGAAAAGTTTGGTACAAGTGACCACTGACAAATTACTTTTTAGGTAACTTTCAACATTTCCTGCAAAAAATACATGGTTATAGACTGGGAGATTTTATTGATCACAAATATGAGATAGTATTTATTTATTATACTTTGTCACTGTCTCCCACGTTAGTGAGGTAGCACAAGGAAACAGACGAAAGAATGGCCTAACCCACCCACATACACATGTATACACATACACGTCCACACACGCACATATACATACCTATACATCTCAACATATACATATATATACACACACTGACATATACATGTATATACACATGTACATAATTCATACTGTCTACCCTTATTCTTTCCCGTCGCCACCCCGCCACACATGAAATGACAACCCCTTCACCCCACCTGTGCGCAAGTTAGCACTAGGAAAAGACAACAAGGGCCACATTCATTCACACTCAGACTCTAGCTGTCATATATAATGCACCGAAACCACAGCTCCCTTTCCACATTCAGGCCCCACAGAACTTTCCATGGTTTACCCCAGACGCTTCACATGCCCTGGTTCAATCCATTGACAGCACGTCGACCCCGGTATACAACATCGTTCCAATTCACTCTATTCCTTGCACGCCTTTCATCCTCGTGCATGTTCAGGCCACGATCACTTAGAATCTATTTTAATCCATCTTTCCACCTCCAATTTGGTCTCCCACTTTTCGTCGTTCCCTTCACCTCTTACACATATACCCTCTTTGTCGATCTCTCCTCACTCATTCTCTCCAAGTGACCAAACCATATCAAAACACCCTCTTCTGCTCACTCAACCACATCTATATTACCCTTTCATTACTTACTCGATCAAATCACCTCAAGCAACATATTGTCCTGAAACATCTCATTTCCAACACATCCACCCTCCTCATCACAACTTTATGTATAGCCCACGCATAGCAACCATATAACGTTGTCGGAACATTCCTTCAAACATACCCATTTCTGCTTTCTGAGATAATTTTCTCGACTTCCACACATTTTTCATCGCTCCCAGAACTATTGCTCCCTCCCCCACCCTGTGATTCACTTCCACTTCCATGGTACCATCCGCTACCAAATCCATTCCCAGATACCTAAAACACTTCATTTCCTCCAGTGTTTCTCCATTCAACCTTACCTCCCATTTGACTTGTCCCTCAACCCTACTGTACCTAATAACCTTGCTCGTATTCACTTTCTCTCTCAGCTTTCTTCTTTCACACACTCAGTCACCAGTTTCTGCAGTTTCTCACTCGAATCAGCCACCATCGCTGTATCATCAGCGAACAACAATTGACTCACTTCCCAAGCTCTCTCATCCACAACAGACTGCATACTTGCCTCTTTCTCCAAAACTCTTGCATTTACCTCCTTAACAACCCCATCCATAAACAAATTAAACAACCATGGAGACATCACACACCCCTGCCGCAAACCTACATT
>JAUUDZ010058241.1:9705-20831 GCA_032361705.1 Panulirus versicolor | reverse complement strand
GAGGATATTCCCTCAAAGGCCCAGTCCTCTGTTCTTAACGCTACCTCGCTAACACGGGAAATGGCGAATAGTTTGAAAGAAAGATATATTTTACATATAAATGATGCCTGCAAGAGCAGAAAGTTTCTTATGACAAGCTGACTCCATTGTATGGAGAAAATCATTCCTTAGGTCTTATAAATTTAATGAATTAACAGTTGTGTAAAAGAGAGTATCTTTATTATTGAGAAAGTACGTTACCCTAACAAAATACAATAAAAATTATTTTCCACTGTGGATACTAGTAATCCAGAGTATAAAAAATAAAACATGGCACCCATTAATTCTTAAGTTCTTTTTGTAAGAAATCTCATTTCAGCAACAGCATATGAAATTTCATCACTTAGTATATAATATGTACAGTTGCAGATAAACTGAATCGATGTTGGTAAAGTCATAGATGAATATATTTACAAGTCACTGTTTCAACTTTATGGTTGATTTATACAACATAATTAGTAGAATAAACTCTTACATCATGGGTGCTTGTAGGGCTGGATTAAGGCATAGGGAAGTTAGGCCATGGCATCAAACCCAACCCCTTTAGATTCTGAATGAAGCCTTTACCAATGTCTTAGCTTTCAAATGGTTTTATCTTGCTTTCTTTTGGTCTTCCATAAAACAAACTGGCCTTGGGTCCCACAAATTTCTTAAACCAGCCTTTAATGTTACTAAAATATTTATCATTCTTCCATTATTTCTATACATAGATGATCATGGAGTGTAGTAAATAACTGATTTTCAATATACTTAAAACTGTCAGTATTTACATCCATACATATACTGCTGAGCCTGAACATAACATTGAACTTCTTTAATGAAGACTTCACTTACCTGTATATATATATATATATATATATATATATATATAGATAGATAGATAGCACTGTAATCATTTATAGTGTACATAATTATATTGAGAAACTTTAATTTATGCAAAGGTGTAAGGCAGTTCTCCCACCCTTTAAACCTGATGCCTATTCCCTCAAGGAACTACTGTCAAGAAGGAAGCCAGTGCTCATATATGACCCCACATTAGTCACAATACTAAAATGTGATGATAATCACACTGCCATCATGAGTACTTACATACTAGTGAATATAACAATGAAAATTCATCTAAGGACACAAATGTAACATTGAGAACCCTATAACCTTGAATAAATAAATTTCTCATGAATTATTGCAACTTAGGTATTCAAATGCTGTTATTACTGATCTGAACTCAACACTAAAGAAGTCAAATTCTTGATTCAGGATATGCCTTCACAGCCAGTGAAATAAAATTGCAATACTGTACATCATTTACAATCGTACTATAACGGATGACTTATTTGCCACATCAGCCTTTCCCATAGTAACTAGTTAAAAGACTAAAATCCCTATCCTCAATATATAAGAAACAAAGTGAACTTGGGCTTTTATATATCAATTACCCTAGTTGACTTTGCTACAAAATATATATTCATGCTTTAATAGTACATTTATGTACAGACATCTTTGTCATTGGTCTAGGTTTTAATCTCAACAATTAAAGCATGACAAATTGAACCAATATTCCTTTAAGGAAATCAAGTGAATTATATCAACCACCATCCTGCATCAGGGTATATAACTTATAATGGTAAAACAAAAAGGATCCTATACCTTTATCACAGCCTTGTTAGGTTCAACTTCGGTAAAAAGCTGGAAACAGCATATTCAAAATAAATAAATTACAAACATGTATAGAGCATTACATACATAATCAATATATAATTACATTCGCAAAGAATGTCATGTCCCATGAAGGTATTACAAAGTCAGTATAAGAGCACTTCACAGTTCAGTTCATCATGGCCAATATACATGAAGTACTTCACATTAAGGGCATTTTCTAATTTGAGTTACCATATACAACCACCAAAAAGGCTCCAAAATAGACCACTCTGCGAGAAGATCAACACTAACTTTTCAAAAACAAGCCTTCAAGGTTGAATCCAAAATTAAATGTTCTTAAGTTTTGATGTACCCTTTTCAAAAATTTTTAAGAGCTTTAACCTTACTGGAAGTGAATATTGTGAACCTAATGGTACAAACAATATCAAATCAGATTCTAGCTTCACCATTACTTATCACTGACTGCAATATATTTAAAATGCTGACGTAATACAAAGTTCTTAACAAGCATTTTTATGAAACTTGACATTACAACTTCCTGCCCATTATCAATCATCTTTAGCATGTCAGTATTTTTATGAAAGGACATTATAACTTCCTACCCATTATCGATCATCATTAACTCTATGCTCAAACCCTTTCACATGTACTTAACTATATATTTCGCAACTACACCTTCGTTAATCCATTATTTATTCATACATGGCATTACTAACATTCCAAATACTCTTTTGAGTAAGGGAACTATATCAATTTATAGTTTGAGAGTAGTCATATCTGTAAGTACAAGTATTTCTCATGACTATTCATACCCATCTATCTCTGCTAACTGCATAACCTATTTGGTACACTGAGTAAACAGCAGAAAAAAAAAAAAAAAGCATGTATGCATTTCAAATTCTCAATGTGCAGTCTGTGCCACTTATATAGTTCAATACAACAAGGCAGCAGTGTAAGGCGAATCCTGCTATTTATTTATGCCTTCTGTGTGTCGACTTTTTTCCTGTCTCGCTCTCTGCTTCTGATTCACTCGAACTTGTCTTAGCTCCTTCCTCAACCTTGGCGTGGTGCCTAAAGAAAAACATTAACATTAGTATTTTAGTATTTTTTTTGATGTAGTATTTTTTTTCTATGTCAAGGCCTCCACTTGCAGACAAGTCCTCATTACTCAAGGCCAGGCCTTTAATAAAAGCCAGAAAAAAAAGTGTTTCATGAAATACTACTTTTGTCCAGTATAGTATGTTCATTGGAAGAAAAATAAGAAGAATGGAAGATGTTGTTAGGAAAATTAATTAAAAACATCCTGGTCAACATTCACAGCCAGAGGTGAAATTTTCGCTATGAGCCAGCTTAAGTTCCAAATTACACCTACTTTCTAACTCATTGACTGTGGCTACTATTCTAGATATGTAGTACATTCCCAGTTTCTTTTTAAAAAGTTTTTGTTTTACCATCTGAAAGCTTTTTTTTTTGGGGGGGGGATTACATAACAGGCTATGTGTGTGATGAGCTCATCAATAAATTTTCCAAACTGTAACAATATATACCCTCTAATGGCATGGTTTATACACATTATGAAAGCATTTTAATTTCCAATAACATACTTTCTGCTATATGTACACATTTTTATATATAACAGAAACTCTATATACATAGGGTGCATGATTCAAGATGAAGGTGGGTCTGCAAAAGGGCTGTGTGATGTCACCTTGGTTGTTAAATTGTTTATGGATGAGGTGGTGAGGGTGGTAACTGCAAAGGTCTTAGTGAGATGAGAAGGTATGCAGTCTGTACAGGGAGAAGAGAGAGGCCTAAGAAGGGTCAGTTGTTGGCTGGTGGCAGATTTGAGTTAGAAACATGGAAGTTGGTGTCTGAGTTTGGGACTTATTGAAAGGAGGAAGTTGAGATTAAAGCAAGGCTATTGGGATTAGCAGTGCCGTGCATTGACAGTTTAGCTGGTGCATGGGTTTGAATGGAGAAAACGTGAGAGGAAGTGAGTAAAGTGTTTTAGATACCAGGGAGTGGACACGGCATTGAATGGGACAATGGAAGCAAAGGTGAATCATTCGTTGGGTGAGGTGGCAAAGGTTCTGGAAGCATTGAGGAATGCTATCTTGGATGATAAAAATGGAAATGCTTGAAGGTACAGTAGTCCCCACAATGTTTTATGGATGCGAAGCACAGGTTATAAATCAGTTTACACTGGAAATTAAATGTTTGCAAACAACAAGTAGTGTGAGGTGGGTTGACTGAATAAAAATTTGGTACCTGAGAGGTATATGGTCAAGACCTGAAGAGGTTGTGCTATAATGGTTTTGACATATGGAAAGAATAAGTCAGAGGTGGAGGGGAAGACCAAAATAGAGATGGAAGGATGGGGAGACAAAGATTTTGAGTGCTCAGGACCTGAACATGCAGGAGGGTGAAAGGTTTGCATGGAATAAAGTAAACTGGAGCAATGTGATATACAAGGGTTGATAAATATGCTATCAATGGACCAGACCATGACACATGAAGCAGATGGGGAAAACCATGAAAATGTCTGCTGGGACAGGATGTGAAGGGGGCTATGGTTTTGGTGCACATTACACGTGACAGCTAAAGAATGGATACGAGTAAATCTTTTTCCCCACTACCTCCCTAATGCAGGAAATAGCAAACAAGTAGTTTAGTGTACAAAAACTCACAACTGGATGGATAATGGTACAAAGATAACATAACCAGCTGTAAGTAAAAGGAAGACAAAGAACCTACCTAATACAGTTTTATATGATCATACATACATTTGTAGTTTTAAAATGAAAGATATTCTAACTAGTCACTATGGATGAGGAATATGCCATTCAAATGGCTGAAAATATAAACTTGCCTCACAATCCTTCCTGCAGCCTGAGGTGGTGAAAAAAGAAACTCAACAGCTTCACTTGTAAGGTACTCAAGGGCTGGAAAAAGAAAGTTTCTTTTAAGGTTTATGCAAGTTGCATTTTAAAATCAAAATATTGATATCACAGCAAATGATGCTATATTTTATCAAGGATGAGGGATATAATTCACATATTCTTTTTTTTTTTTTTTTTTTACAGACCAAAGTAGAGATTTAACAGTCATCAAATTACCTCTTACTCTTCTTGAGCTGGTGACAGGTTTGGGCTTAGAAAACTCAAACTGTGGTGTAAGAGATTCCTTGCTATCTTCCTCGGCTAAATTCTCTTCTTTGTCCAATGCCCTTTCTGTTTCTGTTGCATCTAATTTCTTTTCTACATTTTCATCTTTACGTTCCTTTACCTCTTTCATTTCTAAAACCACGGGTCCTCCTTCCTTCTCAATAACAATCTCATCCTCTTCCTCCTCCTCCACTTCTTTTTCTGGTGTTCTTATTTCAACTTCTTGATTTTTCTCCTCAGTCTCCATTCCAAACAATGATGTGCTATTGGACCTACGTTTGTATCGCTGTGTTCTCCTAGTTGTGGTCAGTACCAAATCTTCTAAACAAAAAAATGAAAAAAATCAAATTAGATCAGACTAACATCTTATGAAACACTTTCCAACATGGGTATACATACATTACCACTACACATTCATCAACTACTTTGGCCTAAAATTTTTATCATTTTAAGAGTATCTACAATGCTTGCTTATGAAGCTGGGCCCATAGCTCTTATACTGGTGCAAATCACTATACTCAAACTTAAAGTTTTGGTGTCCACTGATAAAGTTGGTGCCTTCTGAGTGAGCAGTGGCAACTGTATGACATATTGGCATACCACAGGAGCCTACCTTGGTAGCAGTTTAATTGTTGAGGAAGGCAGGAATGTTTTGTTGTGCTCCACACCTATGCCCTAGAATTTCGTTTCTTTTTCTCTTTTTGTACCTCTACCACCTACTATGGATGGAAATACTCACCTTACAATTGACAACATAGCTTCTATAGTTGCACTTTATATAACAGCAAATAAGGTTCAAACAAGGTGGTCTAACCACTGTGAGCTAGAGATCAGTACAATGATGGGTGAAGAAATTTAATGACCGGGAAGGTCAGAAAAACTTCTCCACATACTCTGAATGTTCTTGTACTAAAGCATGGATCTGCATCCACTTGGCATTTAAAATAAAAACCTCAGATTGCTCAGTGATGTGTGAATAAGGACAGTGCAGAAGGGCTTACAGAAGAAACTGTGAGCTTCAGGCAGCTTCCCAAGCCACTTGTAACCAATATGCACCAGAAGAAAACGATTTTTTGCAAGATATATGTACTGTGGGATACGGTTAAGTGCAGAAGTGTCTCGTAGAGTGATGAGTTTATCTTTTCTGTGACAAGTAGCCTATGGCAAACAAGTGACCAGTAAATGATCCATTTGATCACAAGTACACTGCAAGCACTGTAAAGTTCTCTGCTTCACTTATGGCATGGTATGGAGACCTTGTAGTGTTGCCAAAGAATAAAACTCTTAACAGACCTAGTTTCCCTAAGCTGGTGTGTGACCATCTTTCAGATTCACTCAAAAAGTGCAGGGCCGAAGCATTTGTGTAGGATGGGGTTCCTTGCCACACTACCAAATTAGTCACTGATTGGCTTAAGAATTGTGCAGTGGAAATTCACCAGATTTGAATCCAATAGAAAACTTGTGGGCACCTATGAAAATGAAATTATGTAACAGATACTTTGTCACTACCAGGCTGGAGAAAGCCATTCATAAAATCTGGCAAGACTTCACTACTATCTAAGCTGTTAGTGGAAGTTCATGAAATTGGGCAAGGATGAATCCCAAATGGCTTCAGAACCTTATAGATTCAGTTCCTGGTTTTTTAAAGGAGCATATAAAGAGGAATTGGTAACCAATAACGTACTAGCTGGTGGTAATTACATAGTTTTCATAGCTTTATTTCATGTTTATCCTTAATGGTTATGCTGTAACCCCCTTGCAACAACTTCACTGACAGCCAATGTATTTAGATTTAGTACAGGAGTATGAATGATTTAAGACTATGTCTTGCTACAGGTTTGAATGAAAAGCCGTCAAAACTTAATTACATTCACAGTTCGACAGTATCACCTCAAATATCTCAAGCCCTAACTAATCAACTACCTAACAACATGTCCCTTTAGCTATTCACATCTTGTACTATCAATCAAGCTGCAATATATTTCCTTATGAATGTATCATCCACCATGTGTCCTATATGGCTTTCATCCATGCATCTTCACAATGGTGTTTTCAGTCAATGTATCTTCCTATAGTAAATTCATGCTTTTATTATTCTAATTTCAGTTTTATTTTGATAATTATTCATCTCTACTACTCTTTCAGACCTACCTGAACTTGAGAAAATAACAGAGTTGAATCACACCACTATGCACGGTTCCTGACCTTAGTTTTTTACTAAACATCAGAACTTTCAGTGCATCACTACATTTTACCCCCTTCCATAGCTATAGCATCTGCAGCATATCTACAATCTAAAGGGTTGGGCAATTAACCTTGCCCTTTCGGTTTGCCAGCAAAGTTGGGCTGGTGATCCCAATTCCTCAAACTGATCACCACATGAAGTTTCCAAGAAAGCAGTATCTGCCACTGCTTTTGACAAGGGTGCATGGGTGAACAGAATGTGAAACATTAATTTTAAGTTTTAATATAATTTATAAGAAACCCTCAAAAATATGAATTTTGAGGGTTCGAAAGGAAAACTTAGCGAGACAGTATGGGATTAAATAACCACAGAGAAACACAAAAGCTAACCTTGGTCCTGACAGGGTTGTGTGTGAATCTTGAGAGATTGCAGACGCCGTTTGGGCAGGATAGTCCTCTTCTTCCCTCCCTGGCCTACTGACAAAAGTGATATACTACTTTTCCTTTTTTTCTTACCCTTGCCACCTACTTCAATCAAGTTCAGTGGCAGGTCTGGGCTCTCCTGAACTTCAGAATATTTTGCTGAGAGCATAATCAACAAAGCAAAAAAATTAAAGCAACATAAATAAATAAAAAAGAATATGATTTATGGATAATTCAACGTTACAAACTATTAAATATATGCAGGCAATGGATAAAAATATGCATAATTCAGTTACAAAATGTTTAAAATATATGTAGCCTATAGATAAAAGGATAACTAGAATAAGCAGTGGAAAATATCAATTTACATCAAAAGAACTGAAAAGACAAACAAACTATTAGAATATGCATATGAAGACATAAACCTACAAAAATCATAAACAATACAAATAAAAATTACATAAACATTGACTACTTTCAAATGAAAAGTTCTGACCCAAATACTAATATCTGTAAAACTAAAATGCATTTTACAAACCACCAAAATTACCTTCATCATCTGCATCCCTTGAAGTATCAAACCCATGCTGTAGTATTGTACTTTCATCTTCATTTGCCCCTTCAATGAGCAATACAGACGAGGAACCTAAATGAGACATTTTGGACCCAAGGGAATGACCCCTAAGATCTGAGCCAGGGGTCAGCAATGATGCATTTTCATCTGAAAATCGAAAAATAGATGTGCTGTAAATAAATATGAATATATGGCTTTGATACAAGCATGACGATACAGAGGGTATTATCATGCATAAAAGGCCTTATTGAGAGGTGAAGCAATGTGGTTTCATTAGAGGTACAGGGTGTAAGGGTCAGGTGTTTTGAGTTAACTGTACATGACATTTTTGGAATTGAAGACAGTGTACAATATGGGTGACAGATAAGTCATGGAAGATACATCCAAAACATGGGTAAATGAAAAATTCCTAAATGTAGAGTTTTGCTGGCCAAGTAAGACATATGTAAAAGTAGGAAAAGAGAAGGGTAAATAGTTCCTGATAAAGGAGGGTTTATGTCAAAGATGTCAACATGGCTGTTTAATCTGCTCATGGAATGGGGTGGTTAGGGGAGTTACTGCAAGGATCATGGAGCAAGGGGTAAGTGTGCTTGGGCTAGGGAACAGGGAAGTAATCTGTTGATGTCTGCATATGACATGGGTCTAGTGTCAGACTCCTGAGAGAAACTTGGAAGAAGGTAACTGAGTTCAGGACTGCATGTTAAATGTGGACAAAAAGGTAATGTGGTGCATCATGGGGGTGAGACTGAATGGTACAAGTGTGAAGTTAAACTGGGTGAAACTGGAAGAAAAGGCACGTGTCAGGTAAAGGTGTAGACATGGCAGAAGATGGAACCACCATAGCTGAACTGAGTAAGAGTGGAAAAGGGGGTTATAAAGCCCTGACAATCCTTACAGGCTTGCTCCTTTGTTATGATTTTAATTCTTATATATTCAGCTAACTCATCATACCAATAGCAGCTTTACAGAGGTCTCTTGCCACAAGGAGAGCACAGATTTTTTTTTTTACTTTGGCATCCCCACAATCACCCTTATAACTGCACTCTATCAACTTACAATCATGTGAATATGGTGACCCTGTGGGAAGATACATATTTTGTTGGATGACTTAAGTTAGAACAATTTTATATGTACCCACTTGTGAGAGGCTGAAAAATATGACATGAGAAAGATGAAGAAATGTCAATGATTTTACTGAAATAAGAAGGGAGGCCAAGATAGAGGGCCATGCCCAGCAACCTGAAACTGGTAGTAGTAGGCACAGCCTAATCAAACTGCTATGTGGCAACGCTGAAAACAATGCCACCAACATGAAAAGGAGCAAAAGCTCGAAGACAATGTACATTCACCATTCTTGTAGTATAAGAGTGCTTCTACACATCTTTTTCTATAAGTTTCTTACTTAATTTCATGTCATGTCTTCTAGTCGTCCTATCCTTACATAGTTAATGGAACTGTTCACTGTCTACATCAACAAT
Source organism: Panulirus versicolor (assembly GCA_032361705.1). Lineage (NCBI taxonomy): Eukaryota > Metazoa > Arthropoda > Malacostraca > Decapoda > Palinuridae > Panulirus > Panulirus versicolor. The sequence goes on along the minus strand of JAUUDZ010058241.1, from coordinate 11,310 downwards.
CTGGTTTAAAAAATTAAAGACTGTGATAAGGTCACTCCTCATTTTCTCTCTTCCATGGTGGGCAAATTTATGGTTTGTAGCCTTTCCCAGTAACTTGCTTTCCTTAATGATACCATGTTTCTCTGCTTGGGACCTTCTGTATTAGCTCTACATTCTTTATGTGCAGAGATCAAATCTAAGAAGCATATTCTAGGTAATACTTTATGTGTACAATATGAGCCTCTTGGTAAATGTTTCTTTATTCATGTACTTAAAAGTTATTCTAATATTTGCCATGATACAGTTTACCTCCATTACTATTGTGAATGTGGGGCTTTGAAAACAGGGTAAGGATGATTTTTACTCCCAACTTCTCACTGACAGAATCCTAAAGCTTATTTCCTGCAAAGTAATATTCATATCTTGTGCATGGTACAGAAAATATAATTTTTTGTAAAATTCTAAAAACCTTACTTTTACATATCACATTAAAATATAGCTCACCTGATTCAGAATGCATCTTTAAAGATTTCAAGGACTTTCGTGAAGGTTTACCAGACAGCCCTTGCAGCTGAAGCTGACTAGTTGTGGACAACTTGGAAGATAAAGAAAGTCGATGACTCTTCCTACGTCTACTGACTTGCTCCTCAAGAGACGAATGGGGCATTGTACTACCACCTGATACCCGTCTTGATAAATGCCTCTTCCGAAGTCTGTCATCTTCTTCGCTGCTTTCTGAATCTGTCAGTTTGGAGAAATTAACGAAAGTATCAAGCCTTTGAGCTTTACTATTATGTAATCAGTAAAGAGAGACAAGGAGAGACAGGAAACACGGGCAAAACCTTTCAGATTATATTTTGGATGGCACAGGCAACTGAATCAATTAGATTTTTTTTCTTTAGAAATATCAACTTTTGCATAAAATGTTCATAAAATTCTTCATGGTAAGGGAATAAAAGAATACTAGTATGTATTCCTGTGATTATTTTTTTGGGAAGTTGTTCCTTCACTTACCTTACTTCCTGCCCCAGGATTTCCTTCTATCCTTATGAATCAGAAAGCTGGCCATATCCACTCGTTGGGACCATAGGTCATAAAGAGTTGTAAAAGTGTATGTATCTAAGTGCAGAGTGTACAAGGGAATTGAGTGGTAAGTGCTTGGTGTCTTCATTATGGTAGCTGCATTGAGGGCATGAAGAGTCTTGGGATATGCTGAAACTATTTTTTTCAGTAATGTAGGGATGCATGATGTCCAAAGTGTAAGTAGGATTGAGTAGCTTGAGTTTGTCTGGAGAATGTGGTTTCTGGCGATTTGGAGACCGAGTTGAGAAGGCAGTTGCATAGTACTTATTTTGGTTATTTCATGTGTGTGTGTTTTGTCAGTGTTACATTTAAGGGTGGTGGGCAAATGTGTGAGTAAAGGTTACTGAAGTGTGAGGAAGTAAGATTTTTATTCTACCTGGGGGTTGGTGGTTAGTTATACAGTAGTATAGGTAGAGGGGTCAAGGGCTGTTGCAGAGAACTGAGTGCCGAGCATGTTGAGGTGGGACTGTATTAGGAGGATCTTTTGTTTCACTGTGAAGTTTGTGAATGTATGAGGTTGATAGATAGTCAATAATTGTTCTG